>CAJVPV010001833.1:0-14539 GCA_910591835.1 Acaulospora morrowiae | reverse complement strand
CAGAATACACAGTGCCATATCCTCCTTTAGCGATATATTTGACATCTTGAAATTGTGTATACGGTATCCATTCTAATTTCTCGTAATCATTACTAGCTTGAAGCTGAGACTTTTGTATAAATTCGTCAATTTTTTTATCTCCGCTTGTCCATTTATCAAAATCTTGTCGAAAGTGAATCCCATTGCATGACATACACCATTTATATGATGAAAATTTTTGATTACATTCGGGACAATATTCAGAATACGATTGCATGTTTAATCTCTTTAAACTTGAATTTTCCTACTACTATAAATACTTTTATGCATTTCAAACCGTTACACAAAATATAATTGTACCGTATATTTTAGGTTATTTTCTTTACAAACATTAATTCATCTAAATTATTTGTTTATTAATATTGTACTTTAACGAAAATTTTTATTTAATATTAAGCAAATTTTATTTTATGGAACTGAAATGTTAAAATAATTTATTTTCCGAAACAAAGCGAAGGACTTTAAGGGAGATAACGGGCAGAAAAGTGGTCATTTCCGTACTTCTTAATGTCCAATGATTTTTATATAAAAAATAAATGAATAATATTTTATTTTTAAATTTAATATTTTTGATAATATTAGTCACGGGACATTTCCCTTAATCAAGACTCAAAATGTTATTTTTATAATACAATTTATATTGTGTGTAACAACAACAGGAGGGAAATGTCCCTTAACTGATATGGTTGATTTGAAATTACTGTATGTGTATTAACTATGCATATTAATAAAAATATTATATAAAATAATTTTTATTAAAACAGTAATCTAAAAAATTTAATTAAACTTCTTTTAACTTAAAATCAAACTTCACATCAAAATTGTCTATATTGTTAACTTAAAAGACCAACAATACATTCAATACTTATCTTTCACTATGGCTCAACACATTCTGTTATATCACCAAAAATCAAAATTTTTACTTAAAAAATTTTTTTACTTCTGTTAACTGATCAACAATTTAAACTCAATCAATCAAATATTATCAAATTTCAAAACAATTCCATCAACCAAAACATTATACAATAATTAATATAAACAAATTCTATTTTGATAATATCAATCAAAACAAAATCACATTACAAAAAAATAAATTAATTAATATATTAACAAAACCATCAACAATCATAATAACAATATATGATCTAAACAACATATCAACAATACTATTATCTACTTTGAACAATAATCTGGCCATTCTTGAAAATAGTATTTTACTTTAGTTAAATAGATCAATTAGTATAGCATGCCTAATCCAAGATATCCTTTATATAATAATTAGTTTTTTTTTTATTTTTCTTCTAATTATTACTAAATATCTAAATACAAATAATAATATTAGTATTATTATTAACAATGACTCAAGAAATGATTATCAAAAAAATGTGTTATTAATATTATTATATACTGTAAGCTGTGGCCTGGTCATTTCAAAAAGTATTATTATATTTCAAAGAAATAGAATCACCAGAACTACATTAGATATTATTTATATTATAATTAATTTTTTTGTTATTTTCTTTTTGTTTAATATTTTTTATTTTTATTTTTATATTTTCTTAAATTTTATTTCATATAATCCTAAGTAAATATTTATAGCTGCTTGATACTATCTTAAATATATATTGGTTTTAATATTTATTTTTCATAGTACTTAGATAGTTTTTGTAAACAAGTTAATATTAGATTTATTAATTAATCAATTATATAAGAGATGTTATTACTTTCTATATATAAAATTAATTTAAAATTTTTATAATAATAAAGAGATAATATTTATTTACTTAAAAAAAAAAATTAAATTAAAAAATTTTATTGGATTTTTTAAATAATTGATTATAATTAACTATTAAAAATAAAAAATATATATTTAATAAAAAAATCAAATAAATAAATATCAATATATTATAAAATATATTTTTTTATAATTTTTTTATAAATTCAAAAAAAGTTTTTTAATTTTTTAAAAAATTATACTTTTCATTTATAATATATATATATAATTATATATAAAAACTTAATCAAAAATTTTTAACTTTTTTTTTTTATTATTTCAAATTATTATTTTATAACAAATTTATTAATCAACTATTAACAAAACTTGAATATTTTTATTATTACATTATAAAAATATATATTAAAGTTTTATATTAATTAAATAATTATTAATTAAATTATATTAAAAAATATTTATGCAAAAACTTTTGTAATACACTATATATAAAAAATAGAGAATTAATTTTTTTTCAACTTTTACTGTATTAAAAAAAAAATTAAAAAAAAATTATTATATTTATATATATGATTTATAACAAACTTATTGTTAAGATATTAAAAAACTTATTTATAAAGTTTTATATAATTTGATTAATTAATTATTGAATTATAAGCAAATATATAATTTTGTTTTTTTTTTATATCATGATATAATATATTAATTTTTTAAAAAATAAAAAATAAATAAATATATAATAATATTATTATATAAATATAAAATAATATTATTAAAAATTATTTATAAATAAAAACAAATTTTTAAATAATTTAATACATATATATAATTTTATAAATTAATTTTATTCTTTTTAAAAAATTATTTACCATTTTAATAGAATTAAAACTTAAGAAATATTTGAATTAAGTAATTTAAATTACAAAAATCTTTATACTTTTTTAATAATAAAAAATATTTTTGCTTTTAGTTTAAGAATAATTTTTTACTTATAAGATTGTATTTCAAAATAATATATATATAATTTTGACTTAAATTAAGTTTAATTAGTATTGAAATTTAAAATTTCAAAATAATATATATAAGTATATTCAAATTAATATACAAATCAATTAAATAATATTTATCTGAGTATTATTTTATACATATACAGTATAATAAAATATTATTAAGAATAAAAAACAAAAAAAAAAAAAAACAATTTTATTTATTTTAAAATTATACTTAAAAACAATTGTTTAAGATAAGTATTCAAGTTTGTAAAATAGTTTATACATTTAATATAATGTTTAATATATCACATATTATTCGTTTTTTACAAAAGAATTTAATAAACAGTATTAGCTTATTTGATTATAAAAAATAAGTAAATAAATAAATACTTATTTGATTATAAAAAAAAACAAAAACAAAAATAATATAAAATTTAATAAAAATTAGCATTACTATAATTTAATATCTAAATTTTAAATTTATAGTTACATACAGTATATAAGAATTATTTAGTTTATTTAGTTTATCATTTTAATATATTATTTTATTAATTAATTATTGAATTCCAAATAAAAATGTAAATTCTTTTTATATATTATAATTTAGATCTAAAAAATTTTTTTTTCAAGTAACACATGCAGGAAAAAGATTTATTGTCAACGTGATCAATATGTGGATATTGAAAAAATTTATCGAGTTGATTGTCGTGCCAGATCCATTATTTGTTAAGAATTCATCTGAAGCCAAATATTAGGATGGTGAGAAAATAGATGTATTTTGATATGTTGAACGGGCGATTTTCATCAGAACTAATTCACTGAAACTACGCCATAAATAGGGAATGCGTCTAGAAATCAAGGTATATATTGCGTAATCTACGATCGTTTCTTTAAACCCAGAAATTCCTCGGAGTCGATTCTGATCAACGCTTAAATATTGCTATATTAAAGCGCAAGCTATTTGCCCGTTCCGATCGCGTAAAATGCGTCGACTTCCATCCGACCGAGCCTTGGTTTCTAGCAAGTTTATATAATGGTGACGTTTACATCTGGAATTATGAAACGCAGGTAAGAATTCAGTGCTTTATATTTTTGGAAAGAACTTAAGCAAGAAATGTCATGTAATAAATACATAAAATCGAGTTAACATAGGATAAAAGACATTTCAATGATATTAGACGAGAGGATTTGGAATTACGAAATCCCAATGATATTTACTGAATTCATTTACTTTCTCGTGGATAATAGGTCTTGGTGAAAACTTTTGAAGTGACTGATGTACCGGGTAATTTAACCTCTTATCACAAATTAGCTATGCGAGGGAAGCGATATTTCTAAAATACGTAATTGCATTTTCTAAAGTCCGTGCGGCGAAGTTTATTGCTCGTAAGAACTGGCTCATTGCAGGATCAGATGACATGCAGATACGCGTATTTAACTATAATACCCATGAAAAGGTTACAACTTTTGAGGCACATCCTGACTACATCCGCTGTATCGCTATACATCCTACCCAACCTTTCGTTTTGACTGGTTCCGATGATATGACAGTTAAATTGTGGGATTGGGAAAAAGGATGGAAATGCATTCAGGTTTGGAATTTTCACACGATTCAACCGTTTTAAATAGACCATATTAAAATCATACAGTTTACCTCAGATATTCGAAGGTCACACGCACTATGTCATGAACATAAATTTTAATCCAAAAGATTCAAATACTTTTGCATCCGCATGCTTGGATCGTACGATTAAAGTATGGTCGCTTGGATCCACGGTCGCTAATTTTACGCTTGAGGGGCACGAAAAAGGAGTGAACTGGGTGGATTATTATCATGGTGGTGAAAAGCCATATTTAGTGTCAGCAGCGGATGATAAGCTTGTTAAGATTTGGGATTATCAAAATAAAACCTGCGTTCAAACCTTAGAAGGACACACTCAAAATGCAGCGTTCGCGTGTTTTCATCCTGAATTACCAATTATTATTTCTGGTAGTGAAGATGGTACCGTAAAGATTTGGCACTCCAATACTTATCGATTGGAGAACACTCTTAATTACGGACTTGAGCGTGCGTGGACGGTCGCCTATCAAAAAGGCAATAATAATGTTGCATTTGGATATGATGAAGGGGCTGTCTGTGTCAAGGTCCGTCGCTATGCGTTTCACATAGTTTGCGTTTCGGTTCTTGATTTGCTTTCAATCTTATTATTTGTGATAACATTCTTCAGTTGGGACGTGAGGAGCCAGCAGTGAGCATGGATAATTCTGGTAAAATTATTTGGGCCAAGCATAATGAGATTCAGACGGCTAATATAAAGGCTGGTTTCGGTAAAAAATTATTAAAAATTATTGAAGTTCGATTGGTTGATAATGGTTGGATTAAGAATAATTGTTTTTTTTTTCAGATGACAATATTAAGGATGGCGATCGCCTGCCATTACCCGTCAAAGATTTGGGTAGTTGTGAGGTTTATCCCCAAACACTTCAGCATAGTCCCAACGGAAGGTGAATATTTTATTTATTTGTTTGTTATTCTTACAATCATATTAAGAGATCTTGCTTTGAATTTATCCTCAGATTTGTTGTAGTTTGTGGGGACGGGGAATATATTATTTATACTGCTCTGGCATGGAGAAATAAGGGATTTGGTAATGGGCTTGAATTTGTATGGGCGTTGGATTCAAATGAGTGAGCTTTTTATGTTCTGTTGAAAATGAATTTTTCATGCATAATTCAAAGGCATGTAAACCTCTTAATACTTATCGAATGATAGATATGCAGTACGAGAATCCACTACAAAAATCAAACTTTACAAAAACTTTAAAGAAAGAGCTAATGCATTGAAATTGAACTTTACGGCCGAAGGAATTTTTGGTGGTACACTTTTGGGCGTAAAAAGCTCTACTTTTTTGAATCTATACGATTGGGAGACCACTACGGTTGTGAGAAGGATCGATGTTATTCCTAAGAGCGTACGTAGGTTTTACCACTTTCTCATGATGTCAATTAGGGCAACAAAAGACGTGACAACTTATGCGTTCATTAATTATAGGTATATTGGTCTGATATCGGTGATCTAGTGACCATTGCGTGTGAGGATACTTTCTACGTCTTGAGATTTAATCGACAATCATATGTGGAGTTTTTGGAAAGTGGTGGTGAAGTGGGTGAAGAAGGCGTGGAGCAGGCTTTTGAATTTGTGACCGAAATTCCAGAGAGGTGGGGGTCGAGTTTAAGTATTTCTTTCTTTAAGCACATTACCAAGATATGCTTACCCATCTCCGAACAATTATTATATGTAGTATAAAAACAGGTACATGGGTTGGAGATTGCTTTATTTATACAAACACGGTTAATCGTCTTAATTATCTCGTCGGCGCACAGACATTTACCATTAGTCATTTTGACACGTAAGTTATTTCTTTTTTGTAATGACATATTTTCCTATTCGCTTCCGCAAAATTCTTCTTCTAAGGCCGAACTTATTCAATATAGAAACATGTACTTACTGGGGTATATTCCTAAGGACAATCGTATATATCTGGCTGACAAAGTAAGAATGCATCTTAGAATTAATATCAACTGTACACATTTGTATCAAATAAATTGTTTTGTGTTCAATTTTTTTTTTTTTTTTAGGATGTCAATGTATACAGCTATGCCCTTTCCTTAAACGTTATTGAATACCAAACTGCAATCCTTCGAAACGATCTCGAAACTGCTGAGCAGTTATTGCCTTCTATCCCTAACGAACAAAGGAACCGAATTGCAAGATTTTTGGAAAGCCAAGGTTAAATATGATTATTTATTCAAGTTCATATAATATGTGGGTCACAAAACGAATGTGTGTTTTTTATGTCAGATCTCAAGGAGCTCGCTCTTGAAGTATCAACTGATATTGAACATAAGTTTGATCTTGCTGTTCAACTCAACAAACTTGATGTTGCCGTCGAGATCGCGCGCGAGGTTGATACCGACTCCAAATGGAAGACTGTTGGTGATTCAGCACTTAATGCATGGAAAGTTCGTATTGTGGCGTAAACTTTGGATTTCTGAATAATGTGGAATTTAATTTAATGACAACTTGTCGAACACGACAGTTTTCTTTAGCAGAAGAATGCCTTAAAAAGGCTAAAGATATGAGTGGCTTATTACTCTTGTACACAGCTTCTGGAAATTCGAAGGGTATAAAAGAGTTAGCCGAAACATCCGGTAATTGAATTTATTACTAGTGGTTTTATTGTTAAGTAAAAATGGGCTCTTGATTTTTAACGATAAATTCTTACACAGTGGCCTCAGGAAAAAATAACATAGCGTTTTCGTGTTACCTACAACTCGGTCAAGTCGAGGATTGTATAGAAATTTTACTGAAAACTGACCGTATCCCAGAAGCTGCGATGTTTGCCCGAACATATGCTCCCAGGTGTGCTTTCTTCTTTATTGTTATTAATTTTGATTGTATCGGTATCTATTTACATAACTTCGCGTGATCTTTAAACAGCCAGGTCTCCAGATTGGTAAAACTGTGGCGGGAGTCCCTTGAAAAACAGAATAAGAAGAAAGCGGCAGAGGCACTGGCGGACCCTGCGGATTACGAAAATTTATTTCCAGATTTTAAACACGTAAAATCTTTATTGATCTCATTAAGATTTTTGTATATTTATCAAAACTTATTTTTTTATTTTTTTTTAAGGCTATTATTGCCGAGGAACTGATGAAGAAGACGCGCAACAGCGTGGTTCCCGCTACTGCGTACTTGGATTATAAAGATGGACTCGACCAAGACATAATTGCTGGTATGTTGGAAATCATGATGCTAAAATAGTGCACCTGATTCACAGTATGAATAAATTATCTATAACAGAAGTCAAAGAAAAATATCCTGATGGAGTTTTACCATCAAATCTTGCGTCTCCCATACAAAATCGTCTTGTAAGCAACATAGCACGTAAAAATGTCAATGGTGAGTTGGACGATGATGTTCTATCATCAGTAGCTTCAGTTGACGACGATCGCATAAGCGTCGCGGACAACATGAGCCTTTTAAGTATGGAGGGTGAGTAGTAAATCTTTTTTCTTTTTGCGTTCGATTTTTATTGATTTTTTTAAATAATCTTATGAATTATTATTATTTTTTTTTTACTAGTAAACACAACCGGCACTGGTTCGATTCGGGTATGTCTTTTAACAAGCATAAAATAATATGATTCATATTTTTTAATATTTATCGTTTCAATCAACTTTTTTTTTGTCATCGATTCAAATAACTAGGGTGATGTTGATTTTGACGATACAGCATCATATGCAAATTCAGAGCAAGATCGTCGGGACGAAAAGGATTTAGACGATTTACCACATTAAAAAAAAAAAAAAAACAACCTTTGATTTAAACGTTAATTTGTTGAATTTGTAGTTAAGTTATAAAAATAGTTGTTTCTGTAATGCATTCAATAGATTTAAGAATGCGCTTATAATTAAAATTTTGTGTAATAAAATAATGAGATTTTCTAAAAGCTACCCAAAAAGAAGATGTCGAGCAAATCTACATACCTAATGTTCTATTTTAATATTATTAATGTATTTAATTTAGGGATACTTTACTTTTCTACAAGTAATTAATTTTAAAAACATTATATTATAATTTTTTATCGTACACGATCATATAATTATTATGAATAACAAACAATATTTTGTTATGTTGTAGAAAACATCATTAGATATTTTATTTAAGAAAAATGTACAATTTATGTTTCACACTGCATAATATGTGAAAAGTTACAATTCGATAGAAAATAAATAAAAATAACTATTAAAAATCGGCTAATGATATATGGAATTCTATTAAAGTTGCGTTTTGCAAATAAGAAATATCTAATTAATTAACTTTATTAGGAATTATGATAGAAATTATTTAGCTAGTCTGTAAAAGGTATATGTTTCTTGTTATCTTCGATGAAAGTATTGCAATATTCGATCAAATCTTTGGCATGATAACTTATTGCGTGTTGGTAAATATCTCGAGCTTTAGATAAAGAGACGTGCGTTTCTAATCTTTCCGACACTTCTTCTTGTAAAGAAGCTAAGTTATAATAGTCCGACGCCTCCAATAAATCCATTAATAAAAAATAGTTTTGCGTATCCAATTCTTCCATATCTTCTGTTTTCTCGGAACTCACGTCAGAGTTGTCATCATCCTCATCATCTTTAGTAAAACGATCGGAATTTGAGTGATACAATTCCTTCCCCAATGATTCGCCGTATATCCAACGTAACAATACACGGAATGAATCAGGATTTATATCATAACCTTTAATATCTGCCGGTTTAAACGGATCTGATTCTCCAAAATTGGTGGTAAACATACGATAGAAGTGTTCCGATCCCGAACTAAGCATGAATTTGTTGGCAAAAATTTCTTCTTCTCGAACCGTGAAAATCACATCATTGAGTGGAAATGATTTTCCTTCAGAGAGAAGTCGCAATCGAGATTGATGAAGTTCTTCTAATCGCGATTGTGGAGTGTCTCTATTCGGCACATCTTTCACATCACCTGCATTATCCTCGCTTTTCTTCCGTATCACTACCTCCCCGGATCCAGCTGTTTTCAAAAGCGCTGTGTATTTTGAAAGTTTGGATTTGACAAATCCCATCTCACTACGACCCACCTTAATTATTAATTCCTGGGAGGAAACCCAATTAGTCAGATCGAAAGGATCGCCGTGGAGATCAATATTTAGAAATATACGTTCCCCTGGTATAAAGTCGGACTTTTCTAAGCTTGGGTCCTCATGCCTACAAGCCTCATCTAAAAATATATAAACTTCATCAAGTATGTTGAGAAGAAGCTGTCTCTCGGACCTCCACAACCCAGATTTGACGATCGAATTGGATATCACTCGTAGGTGTTCGAGTACATGATGCGCACTAGGCTTTCCAAAATTTACAAACTTTGTAAATATATTTGACGATGTTTGCGGAATAACCGAGTCGCTGAAGTGTGACATTTGTGTCCACGCGATCTTCTTAAATTCGGGCAAACATAAAGAGCTAAGGCGTTCAAGTTCCTTAGGATTGACCGCCGATTGATTGTACGGACTTTCGATATGTCTTGAAGTTGGTACAAACGATATTGTTTCAAGATTTCTCCATTCATCATCGGAAAATCCTAATCTATGCACGTGCTCATAAAGATAGTGTACAAGCGTCGTTGCCCGATGAATCAGGTCGACCGGTCTTCTTCCTTTGCCATTTGAATAATTTTCGATGGCTTTCGCGCACTCCATAAAAGTGTCTCTATTTACATTGTTTTTGAAGTTCATTCTCCTTATAGCTTCCATTGATTGAAGATCACGGTGGAGAAATTTTTCAGTGTTTTCAAAGATAATACGAAATAGCCTTTCATTATAATCGTATAAATCTCTGAAGTGCTTGAGGTTTTTTGTTAGGTAGTTTGGGAAAACTGGATTGTTTTCAATTATTGGTTTGATTTCATTGAAATTTTGAGATTTCAATAGGCTTTTAAAGAATTTCATATAGTTTCCCTCGAGAGTTCTCGGAAATATAAAATAGTTTTGAATGAAATCGGAAAGCCCTATAACTTTGGCGCCTAATGCATTCAATATACTTCGATCACGTTGGTTTTCACACAGTAAAAATAATTTTGACCTATAGCTGGACGCCAAAGAAAAAGGCACAATGTCTTCGGGTAAGAGAAATCCTTCGGACGGACATTTGAATACACTGGCGTTAAATAACGTTGGCCACACAGACAGTTCTCGTACAATGGTAAAGATTTCTGGTTCAGCTAAATTATTGATGTATTTTAATATTTGAGGGTATTAATTAAAAAGTGATTTCAATCGATAAACTTAATATCTTACCGGAAAACTGAGAGCTAAGGTTATCCCAATTGCTACTGATAAAATTTCGAATCTCCTTTCTTTCGCTTTCGGATAAACTATTTAAAATCCGAGGTTTGACCTGCCTCATAAAGTTTAATGCCATCAAAACATTTTGAGGATTCCACTTAATTATATACTCTTCCAACTGCTCTCTCGACCTTCGATCGGTAAATTGAATTCCAAACTTAATAAGCAATGAAACCAAATCTTTATATCGATTCATTTCCCACGCGGACGGTAATTCAAATATCTTTTTGTGAGGATAGAGCGCGACTAATTTACATTTGGGATAAGAAATATCTAACAATGGATACTGCATGAATACGTCTAAACTCATGTCAGACCCTAAGATAATATCCCAAATTTTGTCGAGCCACTCCTTGTTGGGAATTGAACGGGAATTCGGAACCCATGGAGATAAGTTGGTGAGCTCATTGTTCAAAAGATCAGCGAGCGTCCTGGCATCGAATTTTCTCACGTTTGTTTCTTGTTGTAAACGATTTGAGGTAAATACAGGATCGCCACAATATTCTTCGTGAACGAAGTGACGTCCACTAGCTCTTGGTAATAGGTTGCGTTGTCTCCTTGATGCTAAATAATACTTCTCTTCGTCCCTACCGAATTTACCAAATTTGCCATTTTCCAGGGGAATCAAGTAAATGTTTTCAAGATCTGAATAATCTTCGTCCTGAATTATGAATCTTAGTAACTCCATCATATCTTTCTGTTTGTATTTTTTCGAAATATCATTATTTCTTAAATGATTTCGAGCATCTTGGGGCGGGATAGGTGAAAAGTTAATATCTACTTTTTCCAGATATTCGAATTTTTTATGTGGCAAATAGACGCTTTTCATTCCATTGTCAGCCAGTATCTTCACAATGGTTTTACTGGATCCAAACAGCGAATCATCGAATGGGATATATGACCCACCATTGTAATCGGTCCAAAAGAGGGGTTCCTTTCCCCTAGGAAGATTTTCAATAATTTTTCTCCCGAATTCGACATCGATAAAATTGTTTTTTCCTTCAGTTACGGGCCAATATTCATCAATAATTTGCCTCCCTGTCGGTTTATCCTCATTGCTTTCGAAGTTTACGAGGTCCTGCAAGAGTCTTATGTATAGCGGCGGTAGCACATTCAACAATATGTATCGATTCCATGCCAACTTTGATTTATCCATATCTGTCAAATTATCCTTTTTTATAATAACACTTGATCTATCTGAAGGGAGAGCCCAATTCCCATTAAGGTGGACCGGTAGTGATATAGTTTGGGGTAATGGTAAGAAACTAAATATCCGACCATCTTCTTTTTTCTTAAACCCGTTCCTTAACGTTGCCACACCACCACGTGCTCTCATCCGATGTCTTCGGGCAAAGTTATTCAGATCCTCATCTTCAATTTGGTCCGTGCCTCCGTTGCACAATATCCAAGTTTTTGTCTCCACCTCGGCTCCAAAATGCATTTCAACATCAATTGATAAAGAAATGATACCCGGATCGGTGGAAGCCCTTTTTGTTCTTAATTTCTCGTCAACATTTGCTAGGTTGACCCTCCAAAGGGGCTTAACGCAATTTGGTGAAGATCCTTCCTTGAGGTGCATTACTTCGAACAATTCAACATTTCGGAAAAACAAAAGTTCCATCGATGCATCACTTCTCAACTTTTCTAAGAATCCTAAAATCGCATCAGTGGTAAAAATCTCATCTGATAATTCGCTTTCACGGGTTCGGAGGGGAATTCTAAAAAGTGTTCCCTGGAATTCCTCTTCAAAAGAACAATTTTCGATTCCAATGTAAGGCGCTGATTGATCGAAATATTTTTCTCTAAAACATTTTCCGTCTTCATCGGGCTTAAGGAACTCGATTTGCAGGCCACCTTTCAGCGAGGGAGGGAGAAACTTGTTATGCGGATCAAAGAATTGTATTCTCTCGCCACTTACAAAACTCGGCAAGTCGGTAAAATGATAACACGAATTAAATCCGACACCGAACTTTCCAATCTTGGATGAGTCGTTCCCTTTTCCACCTTCTCGAATCTTGCATATTGATCGAAAATCATGTTCGCTGAATTTTTTGTCGTTATATATCCAAATCGCAGGACCCTGCCACTCTTTCATTTCTTCGGAAAACAACTCCCCACCACCCAGATTCGAGCGTTCATCAACGATAACGCGAAATATTCTTGCTCCGGCATCGTCAGCGTTCTGCAAGAACTCACTGAAAGTCATATTGTTTTTAAAAAATTAACTATTTGTAAAGTAGTGATAAAATTTCACTTTTGATCCTTACCGAAAGACAAATTCGTGTGGATAATTCTAGAAACGAGGAGGATTTAAATAATTGTTAATCAAGAAAGAATTCCATTTTATGACGTTTAGCGTAATTAACAAACCTTCATAACATCCTTGATCGAAGCAATCAGGGATTGTTCTTGTTTATACGCTTTGAGCATCTTTTCGCTATATGCAACAATGATGATTTATACTGCTAGGAGAATTTGTAAAATAAAAATTAAAAAATTTTTGAAAGTCAGGCGGTTCCGTAAAGAAATCGGTCGTGAATGAGAATTGAGATTCTTTATCCAATGATTTTTTAAGCGGATTCTTCGATAAAAGTGTCGTTGGAGGATAGTTACTGAGCGAGAAACCATCTTTTTATACTTTTCGAATTGAGACGGCGCAGCAACCAAAGTTACTTCGGATTAAAAGCTTGAAACGTGTTGAACGAAATGTACGACATGATAAGAGAAATAAAATTGGTAATATCAACTTTTAAAGGCATAATGACCTCTATGAGAATTCCTGATTCAAAAACAAAACCATCTCTCGGTATCAGATTTATACACAATTACACTGTGCCACAATTATCATCATTGCCTTTGTTAACTTATTTGTAAATTCTAATACGTATAGCATTTAGAAAAATGGTTTTGTTTCCAAATTTGTTAAGTTGGACGTAACAGATCTTTCATTTCCAAGATACGTAATAAATTTTAATCGCCTTATTCTTTATCAATAACAATTAAAGTAACCATCATTATTTTTTTAAATAAAATCGAGATATTCTTTAAACTAAATATGTCACAAGTTCTATAAACAAAACGATACATTGAGTTTTCAAAAAAAAAGAATTGGTTATTGATCAGATCATAAAGTGTATTTAGATTAAGTTTTCAAATCCGGTAATTCCAAAAAAAGAAAAATTTGCAATACTCTGTTATCGACACAATCGAAATCAAATAAATTAATTAAATATTAATAATAAATTGTCATTTAATATTTACTGTATATTAGCAATATTTAAAATAAAATTTGATATTAACAATGAATGATTTTAATTATATAATAAGAAAACCTATATTATGCATGCAATATGATTTTCATTATATATCTTTTTTTTTTAATAAATATTAATTTTTTATTAAAATATATATAAATATTTATTAATTTATAAAAAAAAACCAATAATATAAAATTCAATAAATTGAAATTTATACTAGAGCTAAATTATATATTATTGTCTTAAAAATCAAATTATAAATTATATCAATTTTTTTTAAAAAAAAAAACTTTTTCCCACTCCCCTTTCTACGCTTGAAAATTTCATTTTTAGGAAATTTTTGAGTTGTTTATTTTTCCTTTGTCTTCTCTTTTTCCTTTTCTCTATGCTGTAATCAAAATCCATTTGATCTGTATCCGAGTGATAGTTTTTAGAAGGAATTAGAGATTATATCGAACAGTCCGTCATTCCAGAGATAATCTCTCACAAATATTCCAAGGTACGGCAAAGATTTCCCAATGAATCTTTGTAACCAAAATGTGTTTAATAAAATAATAATACTTTATTATGACACCGAGTCAGAAATTCCAA
>CAJVPV010001832.1:0-14542 GCA_910591835.1 Acaulospora morrowiae | reverse complement strand
TTGTTTCTTTCACGATGTATACCTTGTAATATACAATATCAAATAAAGAAATGATGTTTACCTACTGGGATAACCCCTCCCAAAAAAAAAATAATAATGAGGATAGAAAAAATTATTAAAAAGAATTTTATAATCTAGCTTTAGTTTTGTTATTATATTATTATTTATTATTATATATTCAAATTATTATAACCAAATATAAATAATGAAAATATAAATATTTTATATAAATTTAAAAAAGATTAATAAAAAAAAATAATAATTAATATTTAATTAGGATTCTTAAAAATATTATTTGATATCAAGTTGATATTGGATTTACTATAAGTTTAATATAGTGGATACTAACTTATAATAGATTTAATATATGGATTGTAACCTACTATATTAAACTTATAGTAAATTTATTATTGATTTGATATCAAAATAGTATTGTTAAAAACTCTAGTTATAACTTATATATTAAATTTATTATAAGTCAATATTAAATTAATATTATTTTAATATTCATTTTAAAACCTTAGATTAAATTAAATAAAATATATATTTCAAATTATTTTTTTAATTAATAATAGTTATATAATTTATAATTAAAATTAGTAACAGACTTGCTATTATATTGTTGTAATTATTATAATTTTATAACTTATTTATCAAACAAAAAATTATTACACAAATATTTTTTATAGATAAATAACTTATAACAAACTTTTATTCAAATCAAATAAATATTATATTTTATTATATAACTTAAATTTTATAATATATAATGTTCTAATAAAATCAAATTTTAAATATAAAATAATAAAAATTATGTAATTTTTATTTTTGATATAAAACAAAATATAATTTTATATGATTATTTATATTATTATAATTTATTATCAAAATTTATATAGTATACTAATTATATATATATTTTTTATATAACAAATTAATATATTATTTTGATTTTTTATATAGTACAAATAGTAATTAATATAATGTATATTATAAATTTTTTAATAAAAGTAAGTTAAAAAACATAATTTTTTATAACAAAAGATATAATAATAATAATATACAGTATATAATATATAACATAAAATAATATTTGTTTATTAATTTTACTGTATCATTAAAAAGTTATATATAAAAATATTAAACAGATTTTTTAAAAAAAATCTTTTTTAATTATGTTAATATGATCATTGAAAAAAAGCTTGTAAGATCAATAATTTAATTTATGTATTTAATAAAAAATTAAATTCATAACGCTGTATTTTTTAAAGTCATATTAGAATGGAATTATTAAGTAACATATGGTGAATAATTGGAAATTATATTTGATTCAGATTTCAATTAATGGCCAAACATGCAATAAATTAAGTCAAATCATTTTAAAAAAAAAAAAGAAAAAAGAAAAAAACACATTTCATTTGAACATGTGATAATTTCATTTAATGCAGTCAACATAATAAATGTTTGTCACTTCATTTTTAAAGTTTCAGATTCATATATAATTTCTGATTAATTGCTTGTAATAATTGCCTAAAAGCAAATAAGGTTGTTTGCAAGAGACAAACAACTTCACGTGATGTCGTATGGATGGGATAGGTTCTCTTCGAGAAGGAAAATTCCGCAATTGACATGTGCCATCTTACTTTCCATTTTCGAATGCATGGGGTAAAAATGCATGGTTGCTTATATAATTTGATGCGAAACAAAAGATTCTGATTTGAAAAACTTCGAAAATAGGTACAATGGGATCTCAATATTACATTCGTCATTGTGTTTAAAGATTTTTTTTTAAAAAAAGGTCTGTGTTGGGCAAAATATCATAACAAATTATATTTCCATTTATATAATTGAAGCCACCTACGGAAGAGGTGCATCTCGGTGAGGTTTCTCAGATACTTTGAAAGGTGCCCATTTTTATTTGGGTATGCAAGATTTTGTTCATCTTAGGATGAAAGCACATGCGGATGGTTCAAATCAATCAACCGAAGAATGGTCGACCATAAACAACCAATAGACATGGACGCGCACAAAATGAATCTCTGATATTCATTAATGCTTCCACTGGTGGTGTAACTTCGTTACCATAAATCCGGTGGACTTTCACAATCCCCAAAGAGAGACTTATGTAAGGGTCGGGTGGCGAAGGGACGATCGCGCAGGTTCAGATCGCGAAATATGAGATGTTGATGAATACCTTTGGAGTATGGTAAAGGAACAAGGATAAATTGACTGCGTCACACGCACTCACAACTCATTTGTTTCTTCGGTCTCATCGAACCATTTGACCGTTTCTCGTTTCTCTTATCACACACGTCTTGCTCATATTGTAGCAAGTGCCATAATCAACAAATTTTTTGGTGGCATTGTGATTGTATGCTATCGTATGCATTGTCATTGTTGTTCGAATTGCGGAGGTTGTATATAAAAATGTTGTGGGGTGCGTAGAAAGAAAATGATCGCGCGTTCGTTCGTTTGTGGTTGATTAGTGGATGTTGAAGGATGCATGCCTTTATTCTAACGTTAGCAAGAAGAATATACAGTATATAATGCACAGCAAAGCAAATAGTGCCACATCCAACAAAGCCCGTCTAAAAAAAAAGAATAAAAATAAAAAATAATGCTTTTTTTTTTTTTTTGACACCTTAAAAAAAAAAAAAAAAATCCCCATTTAAATAAACACAACAATACTCAGAGTTTGCATTGTTCATCTATTTTTTTTCGTTTGTTTGATGCAAAATACACGCGACCTGGCATCAATTGACATACAAAAATCGTTCCTCCTTCTAAATTTGTCTAATTTTATCTGAATTTTATCAGATTTTGCCTAATTTTGTCGCCCGCGAATGGTGAAAAAAGGAAAATCTGCAGAAACAACAAAAAAAAATCTGCATCTTCGCCAATTCGAACTTTTTTGGTTACGTCATCTTTTAAGAAATTTTTTTAATGCACGTAACTTTCTATAATCACTGTGATAATCAGTGTGTTTTTGAAGCAATACACACATATATATATAGTACACGCACTGTAACCCGTGGCTGGATAATGGGGACTATTAAAAAAAAAAATTTTTTTTCAATACCCAATGCTCTTACTAATCCAATCCTTTTTACTTTTTATAATATCTGGGATAATTGTACATGTGTCATCGTTGCCGTATTGAATTGACCACTACGCAGGCTGCGTCCTGATTGAATACAAAAAAGAAATAAATTTTCTGGTCAAATGCATAGATCACATTCGGTGTTCTCGATAATTCGTAAAGCACAAATGCCAGAATCAAAAAAAAGTCTGACGGCGTAAAATGGACATACTACCTGTCATCATCTGTTATCTTTTTTTTCTACTTAATTCCTTACAATGAAAATTACATAATGGTTATGACCAGCTTGACCTTTGTTATCGACTTTTCAGCGAGTTAGGATAGAGATTAGGATAATGGAGTTTTCTATTTTTGGAAAAAGCAATTAAACGTTTAACTAAAAATCACATTGGGATCCAATGAAGTAAGTCTAAAACGACTTCACGAAGGTTATCATTACACACATGAAAAGTGACATACGACAACATTCTATATATGTAAGAGTGAACAGTGAATGGCGTCTAGTTAAACAATGAAAGGAAACAATCACAAATCCATAATCAAATTAGGTTTTCATCCGACTAACAGGAATTTCGTATAAAATCTCGAACAATTCACACACGAAAATTTTCCTTGTGCTTTCATTTCCTTTCTTCCTTTCGATCTCTTCATTTTACAATAGAACTTCAACCATCGTTGAACCTCACGGAAAGAAGGGAGGGTATGAGTACCAACAAGAAAATGCGGAATTGTTTCTAAGCTCCATGTGTCAAATCACTTTATGAAAAAAAAAGTAAATATATATTCTTTTCTACTTGATGTGATCTCAAACATAATTTATCAATTGCTCAAATTTTATGTTCTGCACAGCACCAAAAAATCAAAATAAGAATCGGAACTCCCCTAAACAAACCACGAACTTATCGAAATGACATATGAATTCCGCTAATCTTGCTTGCACAGAAGCTTGGCTTCATCCCTATTCGATTATAAGGACCGTAAATATTATATCATTAGCTCTAAACCGGGACACCATGATCAAATTGAAAATTTTCAATTTGATTACGATCGAACTCGTACTTTTTTTTCGATTTCTGTTATTACAACAGACCGTCTTTCGAATTTTTTTTACTCGTCTGGATTTGACTTTTCATCGTTTTTTCGATTTCATAACGTATCGCTTCTTTGGATATCTTTTATCTTTCGGAGATAATCATCCTTAAAAAATAGTCGTTTCCGGGTACTCCGGGAAAATAACGTGTAAACACCGAGCCCATACAAAATACCACTATAAAAATATTTATTGTTGTTGATGAAAATACTCATGACATAACTATGTATACTGTATATTTATATATATTTTCCTTAAAAAAAAAAAGAATCAATAAATATGTAACATTCGTATGCATCCCTTGAAATTGAATCCAATATGAATAAATATAGTCTTTACTGTGCATATCGTATCCCCATATAGGTTCAGGCTCCAAAGTCTGGCCAAATATTTGAGCAAGATATTTCTGGCACCATTCGCGTCCCAGTTCATCTCCACCTTGCACAATTCAATTAAACGTTTTTGATCCACCGAGATCATTTTTGGCGAATCTACAATTTCCACACGTCTTTGATTAAAATCACGGTTACCCCACTCGATTAATCCAAAGAAACGGAAACACTCAAGTAAAAAGATCGTTCTGAGGTAATAATATTCATAGGAGCGCGTATTGCTCTCTGTTCCTATTCCAATCCCTAGCAAGAATCGAGATGGTTTGTTGTTCGATCCTCCTTTCATTCCTAATTATTTCCATGCAACTTCTTGTTTGTTTTGTATGTGACCATCAATTTCGAATCGTGCATGAACGTACTTTCCTAGGGTTCTCTTTTACCAGAGGAGTTCTTCGGTTGTGAAGCACTCGTCGTTCAGATATGACGCTCATGTCGGTGACTCCATCTTCCTGCACCATTTTAAAGAACCTTGTTATACGTCCATCTCACAGCTCCCATCCACTTCTCTTTCTTAGGACGTTGGGTAAATCCGTATCTTTCGTGTCTCTAATCTCTGCTTTGTCGTTTTCGGTTTTCAGCTGATCTAAGATAGTAATGATTGATAATGGGTTCTTGGTAAGCTCGCCGAATTCGATGTCATCGACGTTGACGTCCGAACCGAGTACCACGACCTTTGCACTGTTCTTGTCAAGCATCCTCATACGCCAATCTGCAGAGTCGTCCCTCCTAGTAACCTCAAACCTTCTCGATATCTCGGTACGATCGTTCCAGAATGGATGCGAAACACTTGCGTTTCCAGTTGAGACACGACCCAATATTCATGATCTGGATATTTCTGCCTGAGGTGCTCGCATCGCTTGTCAAGGTCCTCTTTCTGTTTCTTTGAGCTAACCCTTGCGTAATGGATCTTTTGATAAAATTTCGCATTTTTTTCTGATCCCATGTGCTTCACGATACTTTGTTATTGCCCAAACATATGAAAACGCAACTTATTATGCTTTATAAAAATATTGATTCATCAACAATGGTGCAATGATGATGATTCAAATCAATAATCAGGTAATATAAAATAATTACTATTATTAAATATTTGATTTAATAAAATACCGTATTTTTCGAGTATCGTGATTTAAAGTCACGTGGACACCAAAAAAGGCTTTAATGCATATCACGTGAATGAAGATACACCACGTGAACAATATGTCGCATTCCACATTCGGAAATCAACTAGAAATATGTATATGCCCACGCAATAACTTAAAATATTTGACAGGAGAGGCGAACTTGTGTCCATTTGGAGGAATATATATTTGTAGAGTTAATTATTCTCCCCTAACAAAGTCTTCTATTGTGCTTAAACCATCGGTGGTGTTTTAGTGGAATTTGGTGAAAGGAGAATGGGTTGACCCTATTATCATTCTTATTTTTCAAAGACAATAAAGAAAATGTGTGAAAGTAAAAAACGGAAACGATAGAAAAAATTGGTAAAATTACATTTTTCACACATGGATAACTCTTCTAATCAAAACAAATAACAAAGGCCCGTACAATAAACCTTTTTTTTTTTTTCTTGGCTTGGTGTGCCCAGAATCCTGTAATTGGTTAATTCTGCGTGCTGTGCTATATGGAAATGATATTATGATACGTATAATCGTATCTGATAACCATCGATCAACTAAGGCGATCATGTGATCTCAATAAATTCACGCATTGGCTATGCCTTTCTCGGCAGTGCCGGCACTTTGAATCTACCATTAATGCATTCAATTTCTCTGTTTGCAAAGCAAAGGATTTCCCCTTTATTAATTATCGGTTTATCATCAGCAATCTTTTGCTGACCGACAAATTCCGGCCCTATGTCACACATTTTATTGTACACTTTCGGATTAAAATGATTAGCGCTGCTGTAACCCACTGTGTAGTGGCTACGTAACATGTTTGAATCAAGAAATTTCTGAATTCCAAGAATTTACCATTTGGTGTTTATGCATTTTTTACATTGATTTACCCTAACAAAATTACGTATACGAAATTAGTGTTTCTTCAATATACCTTTTTTGTTCATGGTTTATGTATATATACGTAAGTATTTCATTGCTTTATTTGTGCGCTTTCTACCGGTTATTCACCTTTTTGACTTGCTAACCTCTATTTTTTCTCTCATATTTCATTCATTAATTCAATGTGTTTACGAGATTTAAATAATTTTTCGGCAAAGAAAATCATGAATAATTACAAGAAAGATGATGATGACTTTTCTGCCCCGCAGCTGCAAGAACATGATGAACAAACTCAAAAGTTGGTGTCCCCAACAGATGAAACTTCTTCTCCTTCACTGCAATCCTATCATGTCGAGTTTCTAAAAGGAAGGCAAAAGAAGAAGAAAAAGAGAAAATACACCTCCTACAGTTACACCTGGGTAGTTAGAGATTTCCAAGACCTGTATGCCGACAAGACAAGAAAATACATTTTCAGCGATTCCTTCACCTGCCCCGTCCCTTTACCCTGTAAAGATGATGATTGTGACTCTGACGACGAAGACCTTTGGACTTCTTCGAATTTCTCCAAACAACTGATTAATGATATCGATGTTGATACGGATCTGGAAGAAAGTCAAGATGCGTGTCACCCAGATTTAACAAAGGAAACCTCGTCGCCCAATCAGCCACGACTTGAACATAAATGGCGCCTACTTCTTTACCCACACGGAAATCGTAAAGACGTTAACACTCATATTTCACTTTACCTGGCACCAACCCAGAGTCTTCATGAACGTCAAAATAGCCTTGAGACAAGAGTGGCGAAATGGAGATTTGAAATATTTCGCATTAACGAAGAACATGATGACCAAATGATGGGTCTGACAAAGTTGGATTGCCACCAGGATGTCATTCAAGAGAAGTTCACATTCGCCTCCAGCGAACCGAACTGGGGTATCGTGAAGTTCTGCGATCTCAGTAATATATTCACCAACTTTAATCCGCAAGGTCTCGAGGTTCCTCCGATCCCTACGGAAAAAGTTAATCTTGTGTTTCGGGTACACTTTCTCGACGAGAACTCTCATTTTACCACCACCGACAACAGCATAGACAATATTAACATCAATATACTGTTGAAATTGGGTCCATCCTTAAAGAACTTCTTTGATAATAAAAAATTTAGCGATGTGGAATTTGTCTTTGAAGATACCGATGAAAAATTGAGAGCTTCGAAGACGATTTTGGCCTCGAGATCTAATTACTTTAACACCATGTTTAATGGTCATTGGGTAGAATCCAATACCAATGCTATTCATATTAAAGATGTTAGTTATGAGATTTTTAAAATCATCATCTATTTCCTTTACACCGGACACATCGATAAGAACTTGGATTTCGAAGTGCTCAAGAATGTTTATTACGAAGCCGACATGAGAGAAATCCCGGAGTTATCAAAGCTCATCAGTTTTTTGCTAGTCAATCTGGTGAACAAAAATAATTGGGACGAGATATTGTTGATGGGATGGCTGACCGAAAACTCCCAGTTGTTAGAACAAGGACTGATGTATGTGAAAGGTCATTGGTTGGAGTTGAAGGACACCGATAAGATGATGGAATTGATGAAAAGCGGTGATACTCAATGGATCGAAGACTTGAAATCATGTAGTGACGGGGCAATAATTCCTTAAAGATATAAAAGACGAAGGATGATAATGAACAGAATAATTGAATCGTGGAAGAAGCCTTAATATAGAGCGATGGCCGTAAAAGTGTATATTATATCATTAATTTTGAATCTTTACTATCGACACCGCTGCGATTAATTAGAACAAACCTACGTAATTTAATTTTCTTTCTCTGCCTACCTTTGGTCTTGACGCGATGGAATTCGAGATACATTAAAGATATGATTAGAGTCACACTATGTATAAAGCCATGAACTATGATGGATCTGAAATCATTGTGGATGGGCCAAAAAAAAAAAAAAAAGCGAGCTGGAAAGAACGAGCGTAGTTGATATGCATGTACATCAAATTCACCATAGACTTTACATCGGAAATATAAATAACTGTATATTAAATGCTTATTCATAATATAATTAATAAAATATAATTCCTTTACGATCTATAATTTGATAAATTTTCATATTACAAAATTGGATAGCTATCGAGGTTTGCATTCACCCTTTTTTCTCTTCCCTCACCAACCAAATATTGAATTTTGTTTTTAATCCATATATACAGTATATACGTATTTTGAAAAAATTGGTATGCAGTATTTTAAATATTTTGACATGATTGTAATTCAAACAGATAATACAATAAATAACATAATAAATAATTTTTTTACAATCGCCCGACTCACATTTCTTTAATCTCAATTAATAAAAAGAGTATAAACTCAGGCTCTATTTAAAATATTTTTGTTTTTGTTTTAATTTAGGTTTAATTTGTTTTTTACTATAGATAGATATTCATACATTTTAAAAAATCAGATCTTACGTTTAAGATAACCAATCAGTTTTATTGTAATCTTATCTTTATAAATAAAAAAAGTGATAAATTTAAAATAAAAAACGAATTTTATGAATTACCGAATTTAAATGATTTTTTTTGTCCTTTTGTTTTTGGATAACCATAAAAAATTGATTGTAGATACAGTAAATGCAAAATAAAAATATACAATATATAATTATAAATTTTTTAAAAAAAATTTTTAAAAGTTTTAAAAAAAAAATAGAATAATTTTGTAAATAAAAAATCAAACCACCATCATTAACACAAATTGTATAAAAATATAAATAATAATAAATAAATAATTTGCTATTTTTTAAAATATATTATAATAATGCATTATCACAATTAATTTTTTTTGGTAAGCTAACATATTGTAGGTCTTGATTATCTTTTAAAAATATTTATATAACATACTGTGTATTAATAGAATATATGATCTATATGAAAAATATTATTATCTCAAAATTTTTAAAATTAAAACAAAACAATTTAAAATAGAAGAATATAAAAAATTTCAAATAAGATTATAATTAATCTTATAAGCTCAATAAAAAAAAGATATGAATTAATGATTAAAATAATAATAAAGAACTGATTATTAATTATACAGTATATTAATAAAATCTCTAGATTTTAAGTTTCATTTAAATATTTTTTTTATTAATTTTTATGCAGTAATTTTTGAATATTAAGTAAATAAATAATTTCCAAAAGTTTTGCAACATATTGTAAAATATGTTAACATTTATTTTTTTATTAAATATATCTCAACAAAAAAAAAAACTTGTCAATCATTAAAAATTCACATATACTGTATAATCATAATTTATTATAATGGAATTATTTAAAAAAAAAAAAACTATATTTTATATAAGTATCATAAATCAATAATAAATATAAATGTAAAAGTATTTTTCAAGTTTATGAATTTTAATCAATTATCAATACATCTCTTGAACTTCAAGATATATTGTTTCTCTCTACCCGCAAGACGAAATTTTACAACCTATAACACAAAATATATTACTCTTCTTTTTAAATAAATCTTTGCCATTTAATTTGTTTTTAACTTACCTCCGACTGAAATTGGTGTTCTTTCCTCATTTTTTCACATATTTCATCTGGCATATTTTCATTGATAACCAAAAGGTAGAATACTCCATTTTTAGATAACAGGTTCTTTGCAACAAATTTTGAATATTACAGGTTAAAAGAAATATTTTTAGTTTATACCATGGTCAACAAAAATAATACCTACATTTACTAAAGGTAGTATTTGGTCAATTACTTCCCTTCCATTAATGCCCCCTGCCCACGATCTCTCGAGGATATTTTTTGAGTGTACATCTTCATGCGGAGTGACGACATAAGGAGGATTACAACATATTACGTCGACGGCATGATTGAGTCTCGGCAAAAGACCGGATGTTAAATCAGTTGTTATTGCATCCAAAAGGACCTATTATGTATTTCGCCTTATATTTAGAGAAAATTCAAAATCTCGTCGTTTCCATTAAAATTGATAGTAATACCGAGTTTCTATGACCTGTCGCTATAGTTGTTGCCGTGGCATGCGGATTTATATCTGTGCACATTAAAACTTATTACGGGATTTAATAAGTATTCCTCGAATTCCTAACAATCAAGTACACGTGATGAGAACTTACGCGTAGAACCATTACCCAGTATCTGCCCCAGGAACGTTGATATGCAACCTGTACCAGAACTTTAAGAAGATTAGTAAAACCATTTTATTTTTTTATAATCAGCTATGATGCTACTTACCCAATTTCTAAACAGATACAAGGTTTGATATCATCTTTTATAAATCTTACTTCATCCTCAAGGGTATCGAGGAATAGAAAGGTATCCTCTAACAATAATGATACAGCTATAAGACATCTTGATTGTGTTCATGATAATTAAACATATTCATACCTGCTGGATTGTAAACTTTCTCGTAATCTTCCGAAGATAAATGATCAAGGTTTGGCGTTGGAAGCATGTTACAATCAAATCTGATAGCCACAAGATTACATATATTTGTCCAAAAAATTTTATATTGCATATGCAGACATATGCACAGTCAACTCAAATTTTATTTTGGTTTCATTAAAAATTCAATAATTGATTTATTTATTTATTTTAATTCATCCTGAATAACGATTCCTTTATTGGGCAAATGTAAGATCAGGAATATCTTACTCGTCGTATTAAATAATTATTTTTTCATTAAATTATTTTATTTTTTTAAATACAATATACGCATATGGTTTTTATCAAATAATTTATTTTCATTCTTTCTATGATATTTAAATAATTAAACGGCACATATTTTTAATTCTATAAAAAATATCAGGAAGATAATAATCTTTTTTTACAAAAAATATTTTATTTGTTTATAATTCAAAATAATCAATGTTAATATCATTAAATTTTTATTTTTATAAAATTGTTTGAAAAAAACAGATTATAAATTATAAAGATAAATTCGTATTATTAATATATCAATAATAAAATAATGTTTTTATCATTTTGTAGAAAAAGTAATATTAAATTTATCATATTTTGAATATAAAAATTATTTATTTTATTATTATTTTTTTTTTTAGTAGGAAAACTTTGTTGCTTTATTAAATCATAAAATTAAAAAATTATTACAAAAAGAAAGTAACAACATCTCTCACATAACCTATTGATCAGTAAGTTTAATGTTAGCTCAACTACTTTTTATAACCATCTAAGTAGTAAGGAAAGCAAATATTAAAACCATTACATATCTAAGATAGCATTGAGTAGCTAAGATCTTTATTCAGAAATATTGATAGAAGAGAAAAAAAAACAAATTGATTTGATACATATTAATAATTAATAAATAACTTTTTACATTACAACTTTGGCTTATACAGTTATAGATTCAAAGAAGATTTAAATATAAATATGTACTTTCTAGTAAATGTTTCAAAACTGTAATCTTTAATTAACACAAACTATCAAATTTAGATATTTATATGGCCAAGTGGGATGTAACTTCAAAATCTTCTAGTAAATACTTTAAAGGATTTGATTAGCTTAAGCTATTAAATATAGGAGCAAAAATATCAAGCAGAGTACAACTTCTACATATACAGTATTTTATTTAAAAATTATAAAAGTATCATATATTAGTGTTCTCATTATTAATTTTTTCAAAATTATAAATTAATTATTAACATTATAACATTAATAATGGATAATATGATTTTTATGAAATATGATTGATGAAAAATATTTATTGATTTTTTAAAAAGAATAAACTGATTTTAATTTTTTTATATTTATATATGTAAGTAAAAAAAAGTTAAATTAAAGGTCCTTTTCTATATAATCTTTATTATTAAAATGTTTGAGTCTGAATAAATTTAATTAAGAGTTCTATTCTTATACAGCTTGAGTTTTTTCAACCAAACTCTTAAAGTTAGCTTATATGTAACAAAACTTGAAGTATGATAATTTATTGTATTGGTTTTGATAAAAATGACTTTTTATTTTAAAGAAAAAAAACTAGTCTTTTATTTAATAAGCTTAGAATTTAACCTTCTATATATAATATCTAAAATTTCTTCATTTAAACCTCTTAAATTTTCAGCTAAAATAAAACAATTAGAAATCTTCTTTAGAAAAAAATTTTTATTTTTAATAATAGTAAAGAAAAAAAAAATTTCTTTGAAAAAAAATTAACTTGATAAGCATTCTTTTCTTGTCTTGTTAAAATTTTCTAAAAATAAAGTTTTTCAAAAAATTAAAAAAAACATGAAAGAGTTTCAAAAAAAAAATTATATACTATACAATATATAAATAAAAAAATAAGACCTGTGGGTCCATAGTATAGTGGTTAACACTCCACAGGTTAAATCACAAGATACCAGTTCAACCCCAGGTGAAGGTAATTGAATTGAATTAAAAATAGTATTTGGGGCCATAACCTGTTAAGTCCTGTTTTCCATAAGAAGTCATTCGTATGCTGATCCAGTAGGATGTTGGCATTGTGATTTCCAGAAAAAGTGTCGTGGCGCGATAATCATCCGGTTGGTATTATAATGATTACCAGAAGTTGCAAGATGTATAAGGTGTCCACTTTCGACAAGCAGGTTTGGTGATCCTTCTTTTAATATCTGATATCTTTCACACAGATCCCTGCCCTAGTCTCATCCCAATCTAGTAATAAACCGGTCTGGCAGTACTTATTCTAAGAAGGCTTCTGGCTATAAGTCCTGTTCTCTGCAATGTGTAAGTCAGTATTCAGGTGTTAAGCACCAGTTATAAGTACCTTGAACGTTCTTAGGTATCATTGAACAGGTAAGAAATTAAATGGTTAGCCTAGCTGCAAGTGGTGATAAAAGGATTTATCTTCGATGAAGTAAACAATAATCATATAGCTTTATTTGTCATAAATAGTACCTTTAGTTTCTCCTTTAACTTTCTCTTAATTCCTCTTCAGTTAGAAATAAAGCTGTCTGATTACTAGTGAAAATGCACGTTACTGGTCCAACAAAAGATTACCTTTGTTCAGTAGATTAGCCTCTATGCCTAATATAGTTAGGAACAAGCTATAGCAAACATCATTATTTGAAGCAATCCCGATAAGTGTTGGGTATAGTTGATAATCAATATATTATAGCATAGTCCTAAATAATAATGTCAAAAGATATATGCAAACATTGTTATTGAATAAATATTCAGCCAGACAATTATCGCTAGTGCACTTTAAAAAAAATAAATAAATAAAATAAATAAAAAATAATATTGTAAAAAACAAAATTTGTATAGTTTTTAATTTACTAATTTTGTTAAATTTATATAAATAAATTCAAAATATTATTATAAATATATTAATATTAATTAATTGTAACAATTTATAGCCATATCTATTGATCTATTAATTTATTGTATAAGATTTATACTATTATGAAATTATATTTGTTTTTTATTTTTAAATATAATTTTATTAAAGATTTCATAATATAAATTTTAATTATAGACTAAGTATTTATAATTATTTTTTTATAGTATTGAATCAAATAAATAAAACTTTAAATATTTTGTTACTAAAATATTTAAAAGATTTTTGAAAAAAAAAAGTAGGCAAGTAAAGAAGGCTTTTGTTTTTAAAAATATATATTAAAAAAATATTTAGACTTTATTATTAAAAATATAAAATTCTTCAAAAACATTATTTTTTAAATTAACAAAAGAATTAGCAAAAAGAATTTTTTAATAAAAAGTTAAAATTTTATATTTATTATTATTATACTATATTGTCATATGCCAATCCAACCTCAAAGACCAGCATAGGACAGGAAACTGATAGTAGAAAGACATTTTGAATAGCGGAGGCCAATGTGATATTGTTACGGTGAAATACGGCGAGTCTGTCGCTTCTGTTCTGTCTACGCTGTACTACGTTGGAGAATGGTTTCTCCTCA
>CAJVPV010001831.1:0-14542 GCA_910591835.1 Acaulospora morrowiae | reverse complement strand
GATATATGACAATATATATCAATAAAGTTTTGTATTTAATACTTTTTTATAATTAAAATAATAATAATAATAATAAATAATAATTTTAATAATTTTAATAATTTAATTATAAAAATTTTAACTTGTATTAAAAGTAAAATAATTTTTTTATTTTAAATATATATTAAATTTTATATGTTTTTTTATATTAAAATTTTAAACACAAAGTTTAAAGTTATTTATTTAAAAAATTTTTAATAAAATTTTAATTTTTTATTTAATAAAATTAATTAAAAATATCTTAAATTATATTTTTTATAATATAAGTAAATTATAAAAATTAATATTTAAAATTTTAAATATATAAACAAATTTGCTTGTATTATAATTTAAAAAATAATAAATTACTAATTTTATAATATTATTTAAATTTTTAAAATTTGATAATTATCAACAATATCCAGACCAATATTCAGATCCTTACTGTCTATTATATGAATTTCATATCAAAAACATATAACATGTATTCAAATATTCAATAGCTTAAAAAAAATCAATCAAATTATCAAGCAAATCAATTTTATCCTTCACCCCAATAATGACTCAAAACCAATAACCTACATATGACAGGTTGTAAAGTTAGCATATGGTATTACTGAAAATATTTTCTTTCTATCAGACTTTAACAACTGAGTATAAGTATCAATTGAAGTCCTTATATAACTATATAACACTATATAAAAATCACAATATGTCACAGCCAATACCTTTCCACAAAATAATATAAAATAAAAAGACAAATCTATTATCAATACAATCAAAAATAGTCAAACAACTTTCAAATCAGATTTACAAAAATCTCTATCAATACAAGAATCAATAACAACAGTTGATCTACTTATCTTAATTGTGGATGCCTATATTCAAAACAATCTTAACTTTTCTAAATGTATTATTAAACTAATTCAAAACTATACCAATCTTATTTCCTTTAACACTAAGTAAGTAAATATAGTTGCTCAATACCTCTTGGCAAGATATATTGTTTTAAAATTTATTTTCAATATTAGCTATTTGATTTCTATAAGCAAACTAGTATTAAACTCACTGTACTTACAAATAAGAGATATTGTTTCTTTTACAATATATACTTTTAATATACAAATTAAATAAAGAAATAATGTTTACCTACTATAAAAAATATTTTTTTTTGATAATTCATTTTTATTTATTTATTTATTTATTTATTTTTTATGTTAATAAACATCAATTCTTTATTATATATATATATATAATATAATTATAACAAGAACCTATATCTCTTACAATACATGAGTCAAATGCTAATCTATCAATAATTCTATCTAAATTATATTGAAAAAAAATTTTAAATTAATATATTGTTTAGATAGTAACATATATAATTATGCCATTTGATAATATAAGATATATAAAAAGAAATATTAATTTCAAACTGTATTAAACTCAAACTATATCAAATTAAAATTAGCATTTCATCTTTTTGTCTAATACTAATTCTTTATTTGAACCTATCATTAGAACTTAAGACTGAAAAGTAACAACCAACTTTAATATCAAAATAATTCTAAAATAAAATTATTTATCTTATGTCTAGTACCAATTTTTCAAATTCATTATTAGAACTTGAAACTAAAGTGTAGTAATTAATTTATTATTAGAATAGTTTTAAAAGTATGTTTGATTTTAGGATAGTTTAAAACTAATTACCAGTAAATTTAACTTGTACAGATATAAAATTTTATTTATTCTTATAGGTGCTGAAACCTAACCTTGTACAATAGATTTACATTGTCAAGAGATATATAAGAACTTGTATTGTCAACACCAGTTTTCTTTGTAAAGGTAATTAGAATTTCTGGTCATTACATATTATTTTATTAAATATTTAGTTTACTAGCATGGCATATGCAAATTTCTTTACATTGTTATTGACTATCACATTGCTGAATATTGTAAAGTACAATTTTAAAAAGATTTAGATAATAATAGTTATACAGAAACTTTTTAGATATATCTAACTTTTGCCACCAGTAAGTAAACTATATTAAATTTGGTAATAATAGTTGTATTGATCTTTTGGAGAGAATAAACTATTCATTCTTTTTCTGAAGAATTATGGAAGAAAAAAATTTTTAAAGCTTATATCTTAAGAAAAGTTACTACTTCTTAATATAAGCCTTAAGAAAAATAAGTTAACCAACTAGAAAAATAAGTGATAAAATAAAGAGAGATACTTGAAAAGAGTAAAAGATCTAGAAAGAAAAAGCTTTACAAAGAAAAAAAAATTAAACTTTGGTAAGAAACTTGGAGAAAAGGGAAAGGAGAAAGAAAAAGTATATAAAAAAGGTTCTAGAAAAAAGTATGAGAGAAAAGAGAAAGAAATATATATATATATATGAAGAAAAGAATGGAAAAAGTGAAAAAAATAAAAATAAATAAAAAAATATAAATTTCCTAAAAAGAAAATTTTCAAATACAAGAAGAGAAGGTGAAAAAAAGTTTTTTTTAATTTATTTATTTTTTTGTAAGTAAATATAAATAACTTGATTTATTTTATTATTATTATTTCTAATAGAAAAACATTATTTAGTTTATTTATAATATTATACTTATAAAGTTATATATATTAGTAAAAGAAATAATATTTTTTATTTGCAAAATATATAACAAGTTAAATATTAGCTTGTCTATATATCTATATCTAACTAATATTAAAAAAAAAATTTAAATAATATTATATATATTAAATATAGCTTAATAGTAGCTATGCCTACTTAGAATTTTTTAATTGAATATATAGAAAATAAAAATGAGAAAAAAGAAAATTATATCAAACAAGTATAAAATATAATAAAAACTAGTTATAAAACAAAAGAAACCTATTTGGCATGTTACTCTAATAGTATGGTTTTGAAAATTGGAATCAAACAGACTTACATAGACTCATATTAGATCCAGAATACTATTAAAAATAATGGTGGATTATAATTAAAAATGGGTCCTTAAATTAAAGGCAAAGATATAATTCAAATATCCCTTATTATCAAAAAAGTTTTTTTTAAATATAAAATCAAAAAAAACTACCTAAAAAGGTTTTTTGCAATTAAGACTACTTGATCCAATTGTTTTTTGAATTATGTTCCTATTAAAGTAATAAATAAATAATTATGTCCTTTTTAAAGGGACATAATTAATCTGCGAAATTTTATATACTAAATAATTTAAGGACTTATCCTTAGTTATAACCCATATATTAAATTTATTATGAATCTAAGAATTATAATTAAATCAAATCAAATTGTTAGGATCCTTATCTAATAGTTTTACTTATATAAAATATATATTAATATATTTTTTAAATGGTCAATTTATTTTTTAAAATATATAATAGTATTGATAATATAGATTATTAATAGCTGATAAAATATGATAATAATAATTAATTGGTAATAGTAATAGTGATAGTTTTATTATTGTTTGTTTAATAGTTAATTGGATGAGAAATTATACTAAACAAATATAAAATATAATAAAGTTTTTGTTTGTTTTTTTAATACAATCCTTTTATTAATAGGTTTAATATTAGTTAATATATATATATATATATATTTTTTTTTAAGACGCAAGTGTGGTGACTGCTTCTTCTTTATTGATAAATTCCTTATATCAATTTTACAGTTGCAGTTAAGGACTCATATAAGTCAGTACATTATATACTCTATGCAAATTATTCCCTACACCTCCCCTTACATTTAGCACCCAGGAACCTATCGCTTAACGATTTCACTATGTGACACTAGGCTGGGACCTATGAGGTGTAGAATGCCTACCACTAGTTTAAACTACCTAATCCATATGGTCCAGTTTTGCTTAGAGGTGTCTTGATTAGGGAGATTAGTCCAGATGCCTCTTCACTTTATCGCCTAGACCTCAGATCGCACTCTTGCTACCTTTGAATGGTCTTACACAAAACTTTGATCCTTCTCACCACCTGCGGCTGGTTATTTTTCAAACCAATTAGGCTCTGCACCGGATTGAGATATTCTAGGCTAGGGCTCTAACCACCGTTGAAAGGAGCAGATCAGGATTTGATTAGGATGAAGTACAGCCCAGTCTGTATACTCAAACGCAAGGGGAGTCTTGATTTAAGAAAGATAAGCACATGCCTCTTAGCTTACCATGTTGCTCAGCTACCATTGGCATACTTCTGGCAATCATCGTGGACTACTCGGATGATCGTCATGCTACAACACCTTTTCCGGAGATCACAATCCCAACGTCCCACTAAATCAGCGTGTGAATGACTTCCTATGGGAAACAGGGCTTAACAAGTTATGGCCCCAGATACCATTTTTAATTTGGATCAACCGCCTTCACCTGGGGTTGAACTGGTATCTTGTGATCTGACCTGTGGAGTGTTAACCACTACAATATAGACCCACAGGTCTTGCAATTTTATTTTGTTATATTATTGAAATAAAATAATATATATAAATATATTTAATGATTGACCTGTGGGTCTATAGCACAGTGGTTAGTGCTCCGCAGGTCAGATCACAAGATAATGGTTCAAATCCTCTAGAGGGCCAACGTGGAAAACCTCAAACCGGAAGAAATGGATTAGCATCTTCTAATCACCATCACAAGATACCAAGTCCAGTTCCAGGTGAAGGTAACTGGACCGTCTCAAGATGATATCTGACGCCATAACCTAACATGCGCTGTTTCCTATAAAAAGCCAATTCACATGTTGATTCAACGGGCGTTAGGATTGTGATACTAAGAAAGGCGTAGTGGTGTAATGATCGTCCAGTAGTGTTACGATGATCGTTGTCAAGTTTGGTGATTTTTCCCGTTTTTCATGCATGAAGCACACTTCCTTCTCCTTTAGTCCACAAGACTATAAAAGAAACAACCTAGTTTTTTATGTGACTGTAGCTAGAGTCACAAAGACTCTTTGTTGGATATGGCTTAGTCCATGGCTGATCATATTAGGATACGGTTCTTCGAGTTTCCATTCATCGGATGGTGGGCGGGACTAGAAGGCACATATCCTGACACATTAGCACTCTATCTATGCGATCAGGATTCCAGTTCTGGTAATATAGGAAGAATGGAGGGCAATAAGTCGACCGATAAATAAGGGTAATCCGAATCTTAGGTAGTTCTATTTGGGAAAAAGCAGTGATAAATTTGTAAATACGAATTTGTACATATTGCGTTTAAAAACCTAATAAAACAAGATGTACGTCAGTCGTTGAAAAAAAAATATATATATATATATATTTAATGATTTAATTGTAAAATTTTATTATTTAAATGGCTAAAAATACCAAAAATATTTAATAAGCCATTTTAAAAGCTATTTATAGTAACAAAATATTATAAAATCAATGTATATTATTTATTTTCAAATATTGTTTTTCAATAATATTAATTTATATTGAAAAATAATGAAAAATTTAAACAAATCCATGAATTATAAAGAATTGAATCAAACAATATTTTTTGATAACTATCAATATGAACAACAGTTAAAAATATATGATGAAATAGAAATTATTGACAGTGAAATTACTAGTATATCATCAAGTACAAGCAGCAAAAAACATCGGAGTTGGATATTGAAACACTTTACTTTTAATGAAAATTTAAAAAAACCTCAGTACAATTATTGCAAAATACATATTAGTGCAAACAAAAGTAGTACTACTGGTATGTCAAAACATATTAAAAATAAATATTCAATAAAACCATCAAAAAATAATCAGCTTACATTATATAAAGCAATAAAAAATATTTCAATTATGGTAAATTAATTTTATTTTATATTTTTAATAAATAAAAATTATTAATTAAAATTATTTAAATATATAACATAACAACTTTTTTATATTTACTTGTAAGATAAATTATTGTTAACAATTTGCTTTTTACAAGTATTAAGTCTTAAGATTTTCATAATATATTAAATATTTTATAAAATAGAATTACAATACTTTTTGCTGATACTATTAAAAATACTATTATATCAGTTTACAATAAAAATAAAAAAAAAGTATAACAATTTTTGCAGATAATTGTATGTAATATATAAATTTTATATAAATAATTTTATATTTATTTCATATAATTTTTATAGGAAACACCTAATAGAATTTTATTTACTTTAGATATATGACATCAGTAATGTTCTTCTATTTCTAGGAATTACAGTACATTGGATTATAAATAATTAAGAACTGAAAAATTTGCTTTTAGATTTTATTAAACTTGAGGATTCACATTTTAATTTTTTTTTTTTTCCAGCTAAAGTGAGACTTTACTCTAGTTTATTAATATAAGTATAAAAAATTTTTATATGCAAATTACATATATAAAGTTTTAACTATATTATTTTATATTAACTAGAATCCACCCACAGGTACTATACCATCTGGGTGTAGCCTGCCACCTTGCTTGCTAACCAAGCCTACCTTAGCTCTGTTTGTTCGATTCTTTTTTCGTCTTTTTGTTCATTACTTAACCATTCTGTTATGTATTTAACATTATTTTCCTTTTTTTTGTATCTTTTCCTCTATATGCTTTTTTCCATATTTTACTTACTTTCCTAATTTTTTTATCTTTCCTTTGCTTTTCCTTTTTTCTCCCTTCTCTATACATTTTGTCTTTTTCCATTCCCCTACCACCATGTTTCTTTTTTTCCAAATTCTTTTTGCCACTTACTCTATCATTCTGTTTATCTCTTTTATCACTTCTTCCACCTTTTATTTATTTATTTCTTTTAGGATTCTTGTCCAACTCTTTGGTACCATTCCTTGTATTATCAGGTCCAACTAATCTTCATATTCTCTTTCTTCATCTCTTGTCGAATTTCTTCTAGTCTCTTGTTTTTCTCGTTGGTTGTTAGATTCTCCTTGATGTAATGTTTCATTATTTTTATGATTTTTTGTTTCAGGCTTACTATTTGTTGTTTCGCTAGTCTACACTTCCATACATGTATTTGATCTTCTTTTCTTTTCCCATACCTAAGGATGGGTCCCTAAACTATTTAGCATATAAAATTTTGCAGATCAATTATGTCTCTTTTGAAGGAACATAATTATTTATTCATTACTTTAATAGAGACATAATTCAAAAAACACTTGAATCAAGTATCCTAAATTGCAAAAAACCTTTGTAGATAGTTTTTTTTTGACCTTATATTTAAAAAAAAACTTTTTTAATAGTAAGAGACATTTGAATTATGTCCTCGCCTTTAATTTAGGGACCTATCTTTATCCATACCTTATGCATTTTCCATACTTCTCATGTCCTTTATAGTTTCTTGCATTTACCTTTTCTAACATTGGTAGCTCACTGTTGAACATTTTTTCTACCCATCTAGTACTGTTTCCTTCTTTTTCGCTGCTTTGTATTGTTTTCTTATATCTTTTTCATATTGCTTCCCAATCGATTTGCTGTCTGATTAGCCAGTCTTGTATTTGCTTGTTTCTTTTCAGTTTCAGCCATTCTGTAATGTTTTTGATTTTATTGCTTATTTTCTATACCATTTTCCAGCCTTTGTTTTGTGCTCCTTCTCTCCATATAATTCTTCTGTCTTTTTTGGTCTCTATCTTTTCTTCCATAATCTTTGACTCTTTTTGTTGTTTCTTTGTTTCCTTATCCAGTTCTCTGAAGATGTAGTCTTGCTTTTTTTCATTTATCCATTCTGCTATTCATTTGGTCTTTTCCTTTCCTCTTATTGCTGCTCCTAGCTTAGCCAGTACTGCTCCTTCCCTACCCTGTCTTTGTAACTTTTTTCTTGCCTTTCCACTTTCATTTATATATTGTTCTATTACTTTTAAGTCTGTTATTATTTTTATCACCCCTTCTATATGCAATTGTCCTATGCCTGCTATTATTGTTTCCAGCTCTGCTTGTAACACACTTTGTGTTATATTCTTTCAAGTACCTTTTTCCACTTCTTTTCCACTTTCAAAGTATTTCCATACTCCTGTATCCTTTTTTTCTTCCTTGTTTTATACTACATCTATATATATTTTCTTATCCTTCCCCTCTTCTGTTCTCTTTCATTTTTTTGTGTTTTTTCCAGTTTTTCTTGTTCATAATTCTTCTCTGAATTCTTGTGTTCTTATCTTGATGTGTTGGATTTCTTCTCTTTCTTCTATTTTGACTTTCTTGATTGCTGGGTACCATGTTTCTGTCATTTTCTTATCAAATAGGCACACTCTCTCTTTGTTGTATTTATCTAATATGCATCCTTTGTATTCACTTAATTCTTGATATACTTTTTGCTCTTTGTAATACATAATCTTTGCCCTCTTTTCATTGATTTTTTTTTCCACTATTATTCTTTCACAGTTTCCAAATGCAATCCATCTAATTCTTTTCATATTTTTTTTTTCATTCTTTTTGGGTATTGCTATGTGCTTCCACTGATTTACCTGCTTTACTTTTTCTTTCAGTTTCTTTCGGATCACTTCCCAGTTTTTTTCTATTAATTTGTACCATCTGGGCTTTCTTCTTTTCCTGCCATATCCTGGGTTAATTCTCTCTCATCTTATTAGTTCTAAATTGCTATCTTTTATCAACTGTTCCATATACAATACATTTTATTTTCTTATATTCTCTCTCTGCTCTCTATATGTGCATCCCTCTAGTATCTCTTCTATTGTGACCTTTTCTTCTTTTCTTTCCATTATATTGTCCCATCTTCTAGTTTCTATGGTAAATTCTTGTATTTGGCACTTGTATATCATATCTAGGGCTTCTAACGATACCATTTCAATACTACTTCAATATCAGTTCAATACTTAAATTTACTATAAAAACATATAAGTAAGTTACAACCCATATATTAAATTTACTATAGATCGATACCAGTTTGGTACTTTTTCGGAACCCTAATCATATCTGCCAGAATACCTCTTTTTCTTTCTTTTTTTTAATTTCTTTCTATTTTTTATAACTTTTTTGATTGACCATGTTTTTTCTTGAAGTTGTACTAGTCTTATTTCTCCTACGTCTCCAAGTATGCTCCTGTCTTCTATGATCATTTCTAAACTGCTTAATCTCATTAATACTATTCTTTCTTTTACACTTTTAATATCATTTAACATCTGACATCTTAATACACTGCTTGGAAAACTGCTTGCTAAACTGTTCTTTTGTTTATACACCCCATCTACTGATCTTTACTATTTCACTATTGTGCTTTCTTTTATATAAGTATCTGTTGCTAGATATTCAATTGTTGGAAGGATTACTCCATTTATTAAGTATTTAACAATTTCTGCAGATATCTTTTTCTTTCTTATTGTGTTAAGATTGTGTGTTATCATTTGATTTATCTTTTTCTCTTGCGTAACCTTGCCTGGTTTGCTTTGTACATATGATCCTGGGAATCTTTTGACTTTTTCTTTTTTGCTTGTTAAAATTTGTTTACCCATTAGGTTCACCTTCGGTTCTTTCTTTTTTGTGTTGAGAACTATTAATTTTGATTTTTCTGTATTGACTTCAATATCATTTATATAATAAAACTCCTCTGCTATTTGTAGAATTCTTTCCAATTCCTTTTTACCTTTTGCTACCCAAGTTGTGTCATCCATATAGACTAGACTTCCTAGGGTTATCTGCTTCTTTTTAATCTCACTCGTACTATAGTCTCTTGTTCATTTAATACTCATGTTGTATTTGTATTTTACTTTATTTATTTTATTGATTAATGGATTATAGAATATTTTCCACAGCAACGGTGACATTGGGTCTCCTTGATCTAGGCTATCTTTAATTCTATACTCTTGCATTATTCCATACTTTGTAATCACATCTGCTGATCTGTTCTCTCTTATTTCCAATATTATCTCTACCAGTTTTGATGAAATTTCTATTCTTCCTAAGGTTGTTTCCAAGGCTCTTTTTCCTACTGAGTCGAAGGCTTTCTTGGTGTCTTGTAATAGAATCCACATTTCTTTTTTGTTCACTTGCGTATCCTCTATCATGCTCTGTAGAATTATTCTTGGTTTGGTTATAGTTCCCCCTGTTGTACCTGCCCAGTTATTCTCTTATAGAGTTTTATTTTCCATTAGTACTACATTCATTCTTTTCATAATTATTTTGAAGAAAATTCTTCTTCCCGTCTCTATTAGTGCTATTGGTCTTAGTTTGTTCATTTGGCCTTGCCAGTTCTCTATTTTTGGAATTGGATATATTCACGAGTGCTTCCACTCCTCTGATGTTTTTCCCTTTATCAGGATGTTGTTTAACAGTTTCCTGAAGCTCTCTTGCTCTTTTTCTCCACAGTTCTTTAGTATCTCATATGATATTTCTAATGTCCTGGATGCCTTTCCATTCGCTGTTCCCTTGATAATCTCCTCGAGCTCTTTCTTAGATATTGGTTCTACACCTTCCTTTTTTTTACTTTTCTATTTTAACCATCAGATTTTTATATTCCTTCAGCCAATTTTTCCAGTACTCCTCCAGTCTTCATTTCTTGGTTCTGTTTTGCTGACCAAAATGCTTTTGTGTCAGTTCTTTAACTTTCTTCTCTTCCAGTTCCATCTGTCCCATGACTTGGTTCCACACCCTATCAATTTGCTTCTTTGTCGAGTCACGTGCCAATATATTCGATATCAGATTTTTCCGTTTCTTGTTTTTTTGCCATCTTTCTGCTCTTTTCTTTATAGCTTCCAAAATCCATTGTTTTTTCATTGATCTAGCTTCCGATTTACACAACTTTCTTAGGTCTTTTCTTTTTTGTTCCATTTCTATTCTCTATTTCTTGACTTTCTCTATTTCATTCAGGTATCATAGTTTTATTCTTGTTTCTGGCAGTGTTTTGATATATCTATTAATCTTGTTTCTTCTCTCTATTGCTTCTTTCTTGTCTTCCACTTTTTCATTTCCTTCTATTTCTCTTGCCATCTTTATTGCCTTGCTTAATTTCCTAAACACTGTAAACTGTGCTGTTTTTATTCTTTTACTAAACTCCTGCACTTCTGTGTTTAGGGTTTTCCTTGGAATAATTGCTTCTGCTGCCTGCTTCTACCATTCTTTTAGTATGTGCCATTTACTATTTGCTTCCAATATTGTTTCTTCAGTTTTCCTGGTCTCTCCTTGTTCTTTCTTTTCTCTTATACTCTCTATTTTTTTTCTCCACTCTTTCCATTTCACCTCATTTATTTTCTTGTAGTAATACACTTGTCTTTCTCTTGTTGCTCTTACTCTTATTATCCCTTTCGTTATTGTATATAGGTCTATTTCTGCTTCTATCACCTTATGGTCTATGTTTAGCTGCTGTCTAATGTCCTTTATCTTCGCACCCTTTCATAGCTCTCTTATGTCTTCTGAAATCCATATCATGTTTATTCTGCTTTTTATATCATTGCCCCAGGTGTATTCTCTTGTAGCTTTGTTGTGTTGTCTATATGTGTCATATAACTCGAATTCCTTTAGCATTTTAATCTATTCCTTTTTCTCTTTTGACTTCTTTCTTCTGTTTTATCTATTTCGTATTTGATTGTTGTATTCATATCTCTTATGACTATTATACTTACAAACTGTCTTTTTCTCCATTCTCTTAGAATTTTTTTTGTTTCTATTAGCATCTCTTTTTTTTCTTGGCCTACTTGTGGTGGCATATATACTTGTATTACTTATATGTGTCTTCTTTCTTTAAATATTAACTCTACTGCCAGAATCCTTCCTTGTCATCTTGTTATCTTTCCAATATGTTTCACCCAGTCCCTTTACACAATTAGGCCAACTTCCTCTGAATGTTTTTCAGTATATGCCCAAAACATTTTATATTTGCTGTCTCCTATTGTTTTTTTGCTTATTGTTTTCTTGAATTTGGTGTCTGTTATTCCTATTATGGATATGTCACCCTTGTGGTAGTAGTGTTACAATTGTTGTTTTTTAAACTTATCATTTAGTTCATTTATATTTATTGTTGCAATTTTAAAGCTTTCTATGTTTGTTTCTTTTCTTGTATATATTAGTATTATTTTTGTTATTTTTGTTATTTTCTTGTTGTACCTTCATATTTTATTTATAGTTGTTATGGTGTGATTTCTTTCCTATTGCCCTTGTGGCTGCTGTTTTCTTTTTACAACTGCTGCTTAACCGTTTTCCAACGGTTCTGTTAATATTCTTCCCATGTGTTCAATCTGTTTCTCTATTTTATTCTGTCTTTCTGTCACTTCTTTATTGATCAACTTATATGTTGTCAAAGGAATTTCTTCTGCATCTTAGTATAGAGATCGTTGTTCCCCCAATCTTTCCTTTGTATATTCTACTTCTTTTTGCTCCTCCTCCAGTAATATCCACCAATCCCATAGAGTATTAATTTTTTCCTTTATATTTTTGACTTTGTTTTCTAGGTTGTTTAGTCTTTTTCTGATTCCTTCTTGTTCCCTACCTTCTCTTTTGATCATTGATCTGGATCTGCTTCTCTTTCTTATTATTTCTGTAAAGGATATAGGTGCTTTTCTCTCTGGTCCCTTTCTGAATCTCGACTGGATTGATGTGAATTTTGTCTGTGCGATGAATTTGTCTCTTTGGATCTTTACCTCCTCACATTAAAAAGCGATATGTCTACTCTGCTTATATTTGTAGCAAAGTCTTTCGTACTGGTCCACAAAATTAATTGTTGTTTTGTCCAACTTGAAGGTTTGTTTTTCCGTTGCTTTTAGCTGATCCTCTGTTTCAAATACTATGTATGTGAATCTCTCCCTGAAGTATTTGCCTGTTCTTGGGATATACAGGGTTTTCATTCCCATTTTTCTTGCAATTTTTTCTAAGTCATATGCTGTGGTGCCTGTTAGCAATTCTGCTAGTTTAAGCATATATTTGGATCTTCTTGTGCACTCCTCAAATTCTTCCCATTTTGAAAGTATTCTCAAATATTCTTTTTCAAATAGGATTGATCATATTTCGGCCAATAGTTATGCATTTTTTTCTTCTTTGAAAGTCACAGTTGTGGTTTTCCACATTTCTACTGGTTTAATTACTACTGTTTTGATATCTCCAAACTTTCCTAAAGTTGCTTTGACTGTCCCCTCACTTGCTGAAAGAGGAATGTTTCTAACTATTACTGTAAGTTTCTCTGTTAATTGGTGTTCCATCAGAGTTAGGGGTTCTCTATTTTTGTCTATACCGAAGTTAATCTCACATGTCTTTTGCATGTCAATGAAATTTCCAAAATTGGCAATAATTGCTTTCTTTTTTTCTGCTGCTTCTCTTTCCACTTTTATCCCAAGAAAGAGTCAAAGGCAATACATGCTTCCTCTATAATCCCTAGCACTTTTGCTGATTCCATGCCTGTTGCAAGCTCTATTTAACATGTGTATCTTGGTTTTCTTTTCACTTCTCTTGGCTATCCCTCAGTCTTTTCCCCCTTGGCCTTTTCTTTGTATGCTCCCTTCTCCTCTGCTCTGATATCAGGATTATTTGTATTCTTGCAATTCTCTTTTGTTACTGTGATTTCCTTTTTAATTTCCATTCCCTGTTCTTCTGTTGTCTCTTGTTCTTTCTCACTTGTTTCATTCTCCTTCTCTTCTTCTACTTCTTTTTTTTTTTCTTTTCCTGTGTCTATGCTTGTTGCTCGTATTGATATCTTTTTTCTTTTTTTTTTATCCAAGCTTTTCGGTCTTCCTGGTCCTTTCTTGGCAATAATAGTAGCCACCTCTCTTGCTTCCCTTACTGCATTTATTGTTTTTCTCTCTGTATCTCTTCCTCTTTCTGCACTTGTTGTTGCTACTTGCCTGATTTCCATTTTTCTTTTCACTTTCTCACTGCTTTTTTTAATTTTCTAAAAAGGCAATTTTAACTGTGTGGATTCACATTCTAATAAAAATCTCAAAACTGCTTTTTTATAAGTTTAAATGAATTTGATTTTACAAAAAAAGTATGTTATATTTGATATTAAATATAAAAACATTGTATAAAAAATATATTAAATTAAAAAATATATATTACAGGTTTTAAATATAACAACTGATAATGCAAACAACAATATAATTTTTTTTAAAGCTCTTGAAAATATATTTATTGAAAACAATATTGAATTTAATACAATTAATCAATATATTCAATGTCTTTGGCTATATAATTAATCTTACTGTATAAAAAATATTGCAAGTATTCAATGCTGAAAATAATATTGAATTAGAAAATAACATTGAATCAAATGAAATAATATTGAAACTTTTATATAAAATAAGTTTTATTTTATTTTTATTTTTTTTGAGTTTCTCCTCATAGGTAAGCATCATTTCTTTATTTGATACTGTATATAATATGATATATATCGTGAAAGAAACAACATCTCTTATGTACATATGTAGCAAGTTAAATACTAATCTGCCTACACGAACATATCTAGCTAATATTGAAAAAGAAATTCAAAACATTACTATATACTAGCTGTACCTGAATAGCAACTATGCCTATCTACTCAGGAAATTTTGCGAATTCTTTTGATTTTTTAAATGTAAAAAATTGAAAAGAAAAATAAAAG
>CAJVPV010001830.1:0-14542 GCA_910591835.1 Acaulospora morrowiae | reverse complement strand
AAGTTGCAATAATTATGTCAACAAAATGATAAAATAATTTCATTTTCATATAATAACTTAATGATTTAAATTTATGAAGTAATTTTTGAAAGGTGACGAAGAAAAGTTAGCAGTCATAATATGACAATTTTTTGAAATTTGTACTATATAAGGTCTCTAAAGTTCTCACTTTTTCTTTAATGTCAAACAAAAAACAAGAAATACATAAAATATTTCAAAAACTTATTTTTGGTTCTGCCAAAAAGGGAAAAGTAAAAAGTCAAGGAAGTACTTCAAAGTCCTTTAAAAAGGCAAAGAGCACTCAGGGAACACAAGGGTCATCTACTGAATGAAGACTCTCGACTCCTATTAAAATGAAAACTGAAACACCTCAGAAGCGATTAAAATCTCCTGAACATTTTTTCGAATATTCTTTTGATATACCAGCATAGAGAACATCTAAAAAAACTTCAAATACTGTATATTTAAAAATTTGTTCTAATTTAAAATAAAATACTAATTTATATATTTAGTCCCTAATAAAGCCATTGAAAGAATTATGAAGTCCCACGAAGGCCTTTATAAAAAAATCGAACAATTATTAGAATAACAAAAAATTATAGAGGATAAGGTTATCCATCTGGAAAATAAAATTTATGCAAGTCAATATTTAATTACCGAACATGATTTTATTGAGGTAAGATTTATTTTGAATTTTTTCAAAAATCTTTGAATACTTATATTTAGGGTTTCAATTGGTACCATTTGGTATAGTATTTTATAAAACTGATACCAAAAATTTTTTCAGTATTGATATCGGTAATAACCAAAAATTTTTGATACGAAACTTTAAAATATCGATATCGAATCGAAAGTATCGAAATCAAATATTAAACTAATTTAATATAATATAACTAGTTATTAATCTGTTGCTTTGCAATAGTAATTATTTGGTCACAGTATATAGGATCATATGATTTATGATGTCATTGATGTCAAATTATTTAATTGATTTAAAAATTTCGTGATATACAATATTTTTTGTTTGATAATCTCTATTCACATTTGCATTATTAAATATAAAAATCTTAATATATCAATAAGAAGTAACTCTTGATAAAGTGACATATAGCTGGCCATGTGAAAAAATTGACTGTGGTAGATATAGACTTACCTGACTTAATGTTTGATCTTGTGACTTGTTAATAGTCATACAAAATATAATTCGTACTGAAAACTGTCGTCGCTTTAGAATAAAAGGCATGTTTGTATCAGAAGATGTTAATGTGACTTGAGGTATATAAACACGCTTTCCAATATTTGATCCTGTAATTATTTCTGCATCTATAACTTTACTGTAAAGTCTATGGCAAATTAATCGAGTCTTATTACAAAGTTCCTTTGTCAGGCTTAGATTTTGTAGAAGCATAATTGGTGTTCCTAATTTTAATTTTAATTCATCCAGCAGAAGGCCAGAAATATTTAAGGACCTTAAGAATTCAGAAAAATATAATTGAGGCTGTTCCACACCACCATCCTCACTTAAATTCACAGAGTTTGTGCTGGGTATATATAAACTTCACTATAAAATCAATTCATTATTAAATCAGAAATTTTTTCAATATCATTATTTTTTGGAGTTAATATAGCTCTGCCAACCATATAATTTACGCTATTAAAATTTTCAGCTAAATTTGGATAGATGAAATCAATAAGATCTGATAATTTTCCCCCAGGTATTATTATTTCTAAAGAAAATTCTATTATGTTTTCTGTACCCGGGATAACTGGATATTTACCATCTCCAATTCTTAAAAAAAATTTAGCAAAATTTTTTTGTTTTAGGTTTTTATAAACATTATCAGTCTGGTGAAGTCTTATGTTAATTGTCAATTTCATTACTCTCATATGTCTTCATAAAAATGATTAACTTAAGCTTGCTGAGACAATATTAGCATGAGATGCATATAATATAACAGGCAGAACTTGATGAAAATTCTCTCCAAAAATAAAGACTTTCTCTCCAAATAGTATATCTACCTTGTTGATATCATGAAATATCTGGTCGAGTGCTTCAAATGCAAACTTATGGACTATTGGGGCCTCATCCCAAATAAAAAGCTTTGCAGTGCTAATTAAATGGATCTCTTTGCTCCCTCGTGAGATGCTGCATGTTGATATTTCATTTAGTTTAAATGGAATCTTGAATCTACTATATGCAGTTTAACCACCCTTATTAAAAGGGTGGCAATTCCAGAAGATGCCACCACTAAAGCAACATCACCATGTAATCTAATACTTGTTAGTAAAATATTATACAAAAACGTTTTTCTGGTATCACTTGGTCCATCTATGAAGAAACATCCACTTGTGCATTCAATTGTCTGCATAACAGCATTATATATTGTATGTTGATTATCATTCAATAGAGGAAGATTTATATGTAGCTCATCTTTTAGTTGTACAATATCATACAATCTTTCTTCCTGGATTAATTGATTCAAATATTCACCAATACTTAACATCCTTTTCGGAGGTAATGACATATTTGAAAAATCTTTTAGAGATTTTCTATTCAGTAACAGGTAACTTTCTAGTTGATTAAGTATCTCATATTTGATTGAATCACTCATACTATTATAATGGTTATGCATTATTTCATGATCTCTATACAAAATATCTTCACATAATATTAATTTGTAGTTATTCTATAATATTTCAGGACTCCTTGGATAATAGAAAAGAAGAATCGTTACAAAAAGATGTCACAGTTGTTGTCCTGTCTATATCCTACTTGCTTTATGCAAGCATATATTCCATTCATTGTTATATTAAAAGAGACCTAGACGAATGCAAGTTTCTTTGAAGCTCCTACACACATATCCATTAACTGTTTTTAAATTATTAAAGTTAATTGCTTCTTTAATATGGGTAAGTAATATTCTTCTGAAGGTTGTACCATATAAAGTCTTCCAATCATAGTTGTTTCAGTTTTTCGGGGTTTCCATTTATGGAAAGATGTATCCCAAGTATAATGAATAAAAAATTCTACATATTTATATATATGTACTGTAGTATTAACCATGTTCTCTTGGAGCCAAGCAGTTAGGATTGTTTTATGCATGTAAGCATGTTTTACAATATCTTTCAAGTTTTCTCTATCTTGAAAAGTAACATATTGCTATTCCGGAAGATAAACTGTTAGTCTTTGTACCTTTGGTGAATAATTATATATTTTGTAATGAAAAATTCTTCAGATACTTTCAGAAGCTGAAACATATCTTGCATCCAGGTACATTTTGATCTCATCAATTGGTTCTGTTTTTATTAATTTTTGTTGAGCATTATCACTTCCAGATTGGGAAAGGGTGATAGTTGCTTGATCATGGCTTTTGTAAACATATTTATATAAATATTTAACTGTTGATATAAAACTGCATATCTCGATATTAATATATGCATTGTATTTTGTAGCTAACCTAATATTATGCGATATGATCCATTTGTTGTCTAGTTGAATTCCATCTCTAGATTTAATGGAATAACCAGTATCTTGCTTGCAGTAAATAGGGTACCCACTGTCACCTTCCTGAGTGCTTTCCTGAAAACTCTTAGGATAATGTTTTTTGCATATACCATCTTTCATACATAGTATAGTTGGGTTCACTATACCATATGAACTATACATCATCATGGTTGTTATTGTCTTATAAGCAAGAGAATGTGTCTCTGGATCTGAAATCTCAGCAAAAATGATAGAATCGTAATCATCCATAGATCTTAACTTATCTTCTGATGACAATATTAATAAGATATACATATAAGGTAGACCATATTTTTGAAATTCTATTATATATACATATACAATAACTCTACTGAGTCAACAATTACGACATAGGTCTCTTAATAATTCCTGTAGTTTTATATGAAATATACAAACTGTTAAAGCAGATCTGTTAACAGTGTTCTAATAAAATAATAATTCCTTGGTAACTTCTGGCCACTTTGGATTACATATGAAAGTTATAAAAAGATCGAGTTTTTCAAAGTGACTTATAATGGCCATCGCATTTTGGTACAACTGATACATTTGATATGGCCCACTAGTAAATAATGATGGAAGGATTATGCAGTGACCAATGTTGTTGTTGCCATTTTCAGTATATATTGCATCTATAATACCTTGGTATAATTCAGTTTGAAGTGATGCATGGTTATGTCTGATGTAATTTAAATGATTCTGCTCTATTTTAGCATATTGATCAACAATATACTATTGATATAAACAACCTGTGCTCTGTATTATACATGTGGCGTAAATTATTTTGCTGTTAACTCAATTTTCAAAATCTTCAAAATAATTGCATCATGACTTAATTATTTATATGTTTTAATAGTGACTCAATTAATTGCGTCAAATAATTGCATTAATTGCATCAAGAATCTACAAATTTCAGCAACATGTATACTCTGTATCCAATCTTCATTCCTAATTTGTAGCCTGTAACAGTAATATTGCATTGCTGTTACTTTATCTCTTTTCTTAGCACCTATGAGAGGTATGTCAAAATGCCAACCATTGTCACCTCTTGGGAATAGTAGTATATAATGAAGTGAATCATATGACAGACAAAATTCTAATATTTTTTGTAGATCTCCACTGCGCAACCTAAGAAGGATATCTCGACTGGATGGTTCCACCTCATGACCATCATCAACTATAATTATAGCTACTTTAGAGGCTGTGGAAGGACCATACCGACTGGGATTTCGTGTTCGATTATTATGAATTAATATTAAAAATTTGGTAATTATGTTTTTCTGAATGAGGTTCCTTATTTGACGAAAATTTTGGATATATAGATTGCATTCATCTAACATATCCTGCAGATTCTTTATAATATCTTCATTCAATTCCCATATAATATTATGCTGATTTTCACCTTCATGCGCAATATCGTAGACATATAGTTGAGCAAATACAGGCGTGTGATCTGCTGACAGTAATTAAAGATCCTAACAATTCTTTTCGATTCTGTATTCGATTCTTATATTTATATTAAATTTAATAGGTGGGGTATACCCCACCATTATTTTTAATAGTGTTTCAAACCTTATGTGATTCCCTGCGATTCTATTTGATTCCAATTTTTAGAACTATAGCAATAATAATCCAATGTGATAATAGACTTGGCTATGAATCTAGAAATTAGACATTTCTCATTCTTGAAATTCATTTATATTAGTTCCAAATGACATGCACGCTAAAATATTATTATAGCTTTTAATGTTTTTGCGAAATAAATCAACATCAGGTCCAGTTAATATATGTATAGATCCAGTAAATATGATAGTGGTTTAGATAAAGGTTGTAAATAAACTTTACCGTGGACACAGCAAATTGCAAAGGTTAGAGATCCATGACTGCTATTGTGATCCTTTTTGCTTATCTAAAATTTGGCATTACAATGGATACATACCTAATCCATCCTTCCCAGTTCATGACATTCTAGTCTTCGTTTTTGATTAACTTGAGTCTTCGCTTTTTTAGCTTCTGATCCTATAGTATTGGAAACAGTCTCATTTGAAATAATAGGCTTATTTGATTCTGGTATGTTATATATAGATTCAATGATAGGTTTATCCAATTTTGATGCATAACCTATAGATTTAATACTACTTTTAATCACAATAGGAGGATCTGACTCTGTTATGTAATCTAGATGTTTAACAGATTCAATACTAGTCTTATTTACGATAGGCTTATCTGATTCTTTTACATAATTTAGATGTTTTTTAATGAATATAACACTACTCTTATTTACAGTTGCTTCTATTATCTCTGCATGCTCTCCAATTTTCCTTACTATATTATTTATTTTTTGTTTTTTTTTATAATAATTTTTCTGTCTTTCTCTAGCAAGCTGTCTCTTTTGACACTGTTCAGATATTTTATTAGGGTTTTGCCTATACATTATTAGAGTATCAATAAAAGGTTCCTGGAACAATCCTCCATCACGTGAATCTAATATTATGTAATTGTAATAAATAATTGGGCAAAGGTACCTACTATACATGTTTCCTTATTACCATAAAAGAAAATTTGATCGACAATATGATTCTGAATTAAATACGATTCCCAATTATTTACTAATTGTTATTTAGTAATACGAACATAATACAGTTTTTGAAAATGTTTGAATTAAATACGAACACATGTATAGTACCTACCTAGAAGAAATAATGGATAGCATGTTTTTATAGAAAACCTGAAACAATATTTATGGTCTCTTAGAAGAATTGATTTTAAAGTATCTTTATTAATGTAAAGTCAAATCTCTTTTATTATAGAAAAAGCTCTTTATTATCATGTCCTACTGGTTACTAGCTGTTTCGGTGAAGATTTACATATTAGTTAGAATAACCAATAAATAATTATTAATCAATATCATTTAGAATATAATTGTTTGTCTATTAGAATGGACTACATTAATTTTTAACTTTCATTTGGTAAGCCTTATAATGTGTACCTATAATATAAATAATTTATTAACTTATGTTTGATACTTATAAAGAAGTAGTTTTCTGTTCCGCACACTATAGTAATAGAGTAATTTATCTTAGATTAACTGTTAGTTTAAGTCCTCGAGCAGTTCTTTAATTTTATCTATTGTATGGTAAGTACTTAACTAATTAATTAATTATTTATTTATTTATTTAATCCCATAATTAGGTTGATGTCGTTTATTTATTTAATCATAAAGAACTATTACAAGTTGAGAATCGATGTAAAGTATAAATTTCCCTGACCCAACTCATCCATCTTTAGCCGAAGCCTCTAGATATGATTTATGGAGGTGATAATGTTGTTCCTCTAGTGGATGAAATTAAGATTCCGAATTTCCAGCAGGATCAAAACCTGCAAATCACCTCTGCAGTTACAACCATAAACCCAAATTGTGTCACCCCCTCTTGTAGTAACTACGCAAGGGAAAAAAAAAATAAAAAAGGAATTTTTTGAACAGAAGAAAAGAAAAAAAAAGCTATTGTCTATTCTAACTATCATTGAAGAGATTATCTTTGTAAACTTCAAAAATCCAAACCCCTTATGATATCTCACTTCTTACCACTTGTGACCAGTCAGACTGTTTAATTTCTATTGGAGTAGTTGATGTCCTAGAACGTTTAAGGGCACTTCCAGAAGAGTATTTCTTGAGACTTTACACTTGAAGACTTCTGACCAGAAAGAATATTGGTTTTCTATTATTGATTTCTCTTCCAAGCCATGTTTTCTGGAATTATTGCTTCATTCAACTGGTGGATAGTTTCAAGATTTCTTTCTCCAACCATTTTCGGGATAAATATCGATACTTCAACTTGTTACCAGATTGGGATGGGACCTAGACCTTGTTGCTACTTTCTGTTCTCAAGAAAGAATAGAGAAGAAAAAAGAAAATAAAAGGATGGGAACAAAAGAGATCACTTCTCTTCTTTTCACAACTTCAACTAACAACCATCCAACTCTTTCAGGAACCAATTACATTATCAGTTTGATGTTGCATGACTGGAAACACATGAGGAGTACGTGTCTTGTTTACTTTTTCTGTGATTGACATGATCAACCAATCTGTGACCTAGACCAATCATTTTTCAGGAAATCCGGTGTGACCAAAAAATTCAGGGTCAAACTGAGGTAGACAAAATTTCCCAGAAAAATCAGAAAAAAGGAAGCATGCTTGAGAAAAAAGAAAAGGGAAGCCAAAGAGATAATGAAAAGACTGGAGACTTCTTTGTTCTTGTTTCTCTGGATTCTTGAATTTTTTGGGAGTCTTTGGAGGGTGTTTTTTCTTATCAGTTTTCTTCCTAGAGAGGTGTTCTTGCCATAGACCTTTTAGGTAGGTTTCTTGTATTTAGTCACCAAAATAAACAAGAAAAGTGTTTTGAAAAGAAAAAATAAAACAAGTGGTAGCTTCTGCTCACTCTGCTGGTTAAGGAACCAGTGTTGTTAAGAAAAGTGTATAGACTTTATTATCATAAAAACAAAAAGTTTTTTGAGAATGTCTGTTTTTTGGGTTGGCAAAAAGATCAGCGGAAAGAGTAAAAAATTAACTTATATAAATTAAAAATAATTATATTTATAACTATACTTATTATAATATATACAATATGGTGCAAAAGTTTTTAAACCAATTTTAATTTTTAATTTATTTATAAATCAACAATTAATTAATTTTTTTTTTTCAACTAGTGAGGCCTTGCCCAACATACTTTATTTAGTTTACATGTGTATTTCTTGTTACAAGACTTACTATCTATAACTATTCTAGATGCATGTTTTACTATATCAATTTGACTCCATATTGGCTTGTTGCTATTGACTTACCTTGCAATGTATGTCAAGACTAACATGCCAAGGCTCCATTGGTGTTGTTATTGTATGAATAATAAAAAAAATTGAAATTTATTATGTTTTTTCCCCAGTTCAGCCAGTTCTCTAAAAGTTTTTCTTGTAGTCTTCTTGTTTCTTCCATTCTTTCGAGTGGTGACCTGTGCTGTTATATGTGTATGGCTTGGGTTATACATGTTGCTGAAATTCGTAGATCTTTGATGCAATTGACGCAATTATTTGACGCAATTATTTGAGTCACTATTAAAACATATAAATAATTAAGTCATGACGCAATTATTTTTGAGAATTTTGGGAATTGAGTCAACAGCAAAATAATTTACACCACATGTATAGCTTGGGTATCGACTTGGAGTCTTTGTTTTTTTCCCCTTTTTTCTCTTCTGCTTATGTTTTTTTCTTTTTCCTATTGCTGAAATCTCTTGCATCTGTGGATCCAGAGTTTTCAGAGTTTCTCTGTCATTCTGTTTGTGACTGTTTTTAGTGTATCTTTGATTTTTTTCTCATTGATTTGTCCCACCAGCTTAGTGAGGTCCTTTTTATAGATTCCCTTAATTATGTATCTGATAGTTCTTTCTGAGTTATTAATGATGAATTCAAGTTGTTTTCTCCAATTCCTTCTTCTTTCTTGTGTTTCTATTCTGCTTGCTATTTTTTCTTTTAGTATTTGTAGGTATATAGTTCTGATCTCATCCCTATAGTGTTCGCTGAACATGTGTTCTATAGTTTTCCATCTGTTACACCAAGGGTATATTTTATCCTTGTATATGTCTGGCCTTCTTTTATTTAGCTTGTCCTTGGTGGAAAGCTCTTTATTAAGTAGTTTGTATCTAAAACCTCTGTTGTTATGATCTTGTTGGTTGATGTGAAAGCTTGTAATCTTTGATGGTAACAGGCTTGCCCACATCCTTCTCCAATCTATTATTTTCTTATTGCCTGTATTTAGCCATGCTTTGTGTCTCCTTTGTGTTGCCCATGTACTGATCCACTTGCTGTTTTGCTATTGCTTCATGAATCCATTGGTTCCTATGTCCAGATCTTTACTGTTCTATTGTAGCATTTCTATTATTCCTTTTATGTGTTGACAGTTTATACCTATGATGTGTGTATGGTTGAGCTCGTTGCTTTTCTTGGCCAGTTGATCTGCATGGTCATTGTATTTATCTCCTGTATGTGCTTTAATCTTGTTCAGTGTTGTTGTTACTATCCTATCTCTGATATTTTCCTGAATAAGTATTGTTGTAAGTATATTTGTTCCTTTTGCCACCTTTTGTTTCACTGTAGCTTTTGATTATATTGCTTGGATCGCACACTGGCTGTCTGTGAATATGGTTGCTTCTGTTTTTGGATTAAGAAGTGTTATTGCTATCAGTATTGCCATTAATTCTGCTCTTGTGGATGATGGGAAACCTTCACATTTGCCTTTGAATTCTATTTCTTCAAGTGTTTCCTTATTGATAATTATGCCTCCTACTCCCATTTTTATCTGATTGTTATCGTATTTTTCCATTGATCTGTCTGTATATATCTCTGTGGATCTCCAATCTTGTATTTGTTCTTAAATATGTTCTAGTTCTTGTAATATTGGCCTCTATAGTTTTAGCATCTTTAGGTTTGGTATATTTGTTGTTGATTTGTTGATACTGTTGTTGATTTCTATGTGGACCATATTGCCCTCCTCTGGTGTTAAGTTGCTCCACATGTGCATCTGTCTGATCAAGTTTGGCGAGGTTTGTATTTGTGGAAGGTTTCCTATTATCTGGTTGAAAGGTTTTGAACTAGTTTTTATTGTTTTGACTGGAAGTGTGATTGCCTCTTTTAATTGAATACTTCTGGTGCATGTGTTTGTTTTTTCTCCTGTATCCATGTTACATCTTTTGTATTTTTGATAGGTGAGTCGTTTGCTATTTGTGTAAAGTGTTGTGCTCTGAATAAGTTTTCCAGAATCCTGGCCCATTTGTTTACCTTTCCTATATATATGCTTTGGTTGATAATAGCAGAGATGTATTTGTGTTTCCAAATGTTCTCTTGATTTGCCAGGTCACAGATGGCGAATGTGTTTATTGTTGTTCTAGGTGGAGAGATGTTGTTATACTCTTGTTGTCCTATGTATTTTGCTCCTGTCCTAATTTTGAAATGTGTCCATATTATGCAATATGAGTTGGTGGTGTTCATTATTTGTTCCAGGTAGAAAAGATTGTGTTTTCTTAGGTTGGTTTTGTTCTTGTCATACCATTCAAATGACATATGTTCTTCAATTGGTATCCAGTTGTTTTGGGATAGAAGTGATGTCAGTTTGTATGCTGCTGTTGCCCTTATTTGGAGATTGTTTAGTTTTAATATGTTTAATATTTGTGCTGTTAGATTTTTCTATGAAGCTGTTGTAGTGGTGTATTTGGCCTGCAGGATATCTTTGGTGGTCCATGCCCAGTTCTGTAGGTGCTGTAACCTTGTTCTTGTGATTTGTCTGGTGATATTTGTCTCATTGAGGTCCTGGAGCCATCTCGTAGTTGTTAGTTTGACCTGTCTGTCATATATGTTGAAAATTTTATATTCTGTGTAAAGATGGATTCTACTATTGATTGCCATTGTTGGGAAAGCTAATTTGTGTTTGAAGAGTGTTATAATTTTGCTGTTGATTGCATTGCATTCTTGTTGAGACAGGATTGTGTTCTGAATTAGATATTCTAGTGCTGGGATTAGCACTTGGTTGATAATGTATCTGTATTGTTTGTTTGTGATTTTTCTGAATTGTAGTTGTCTCATCATAAAAGATGTTTTATCCTTTATCAGTTGTTTTTGGTGTCTTTTGGATTCTGAGCTTGTTATCCATGTGCTCAAGATTCTGATCGCTGTTTTTTTTCTCTGTGCCGAAATTGGTTTTGCTTGAAATTGGATGGTGGATTGTTGAGTGTTGTTAATGATCAAAAGTATTAATTTGTTGGGATTGATTCTTAAGCCTGCAATGTTTGTGTAGCTGTCTACCAGGTCTGCAATTTTCTGCATATTTTTCTTTGAGTTTGTGAACCATGTTGTGTCATTCATATATGAGACTGATGATATGTGTATAGTGTGTCTGTTCCATTGTTCAAAGTACACAGTGGATATTTTTGAATCCATTTTATAGCCCAACTTTGATTTTTTTATCCTTGTGATAAGTGGGTCATAGTAGACGCGCCAGAGAAGGGGATATTGTGTCACCTTGGTCTATTCCTTGTTCAATCTGGAAGGGTTCAGTGAGTCCATGCTGTGTGATTACTTGGGTGGTTCGTCTTGTGATGCAACTTATAATTATCTCTTGAATGGAATATGAAATCTTGATGCAGTTCATTGTCCTGTTGAGTGTTGTGTACTCCATTGAGTCATAGGCCTTACTAATGTTTTGGCTGAGTATCCAGAGTTCTTTCCCTGCCTCCCTTGTTTATTCCATGATATGGTTGATAATTATTATTGGTTCATGTGTCCCTCCTCCTGGAAGTCCTGCCCAGTTGAGAGGTGAAAGGATCTGGTGTGTTATTAGTACTTGTGCGAGTCTATTGTTGATGATCTTCATAAATACTTTCTTGATGGTTTTCAGTAGTGCTATAGATCTGGTCAAGTTAAGGTCATACTGCCAGTTTGAGATTTTTGGAATTGAATAGATGAGATTATATAGCCATTTCTTTGAGATCTCTCCTGTCTGGAGGATTCGGTTGAAGAGTATTGTTAGTCTGAAGAGGCCTGAGGGGCCAATGTGTTTGAGTATTGCGTAATTTATCTGAGATTTTCCGGGTACTGATTCTGCTTTGGCTTTTTTGATTACTTCTTTTACTTCTGTAAGAGAGATCTTTTGGGTGCATATGTCATACCAGTTATCCAGAATCTCCGCTCTTGGAAGGAAGTCCTGTCTTCATTTGTTTAGGTTTTCTTCTGTGGGCAGTGTATTGTCCAGGAGTTGTTTGAAGTGTCTTGTTATCTCTTGTTTGATCTCTTTGGGGTCCATAATTATTGAGGGAGGATTCTCCTGAATAATTACTTTCTCAAAAAGAATATTATTGTTTTCTTTTTGGAGGATTGAGCGAATCATTTGTTTTTTGTCTATTGAAATATATAGAAGTCTTTTTTTCGTATCCTTTTGTATTTTCTCTTGGATTTTTTGATTTGTAAATATTTTGAAGCTTTTATATGTTGTTGCTTAGAGCAGTTTAACTTCTTCGAGCCATGCCTTTGCCAACGGTGTTTGATGATTTGTTTCTTGCCATGGTGATTTTTGAATGGCAGCTGTTGTGCGATTAATTATTTGGATTGATTTACGTATGCTTGCTACTATCTGTGGAGGTCTGATATTGTATTTGAAGTATTGTTTTTCCTTGCTGTATAGTTTTTTGATTTCAGTTGTTTCTTTCTCTATTGGGCCTAGCTTCTTGTCGGTTGTAGTGTTCCTCCTGTCTTTTCTAATCTTTATTTTGGGAAGGTGATTGGATCTGGCTTTGTTGATAGCTGCCCATGTTTTGTTCCAAAGCTTGTTGGGAAAGATGCTGTTCAGGTTCATGTGTTTGTCATGCTATAGAAGGGTTTGATGAAGTTTCTTTTGGAAGTTTTCTCAATGTTTTGCTGATGCTCCTATATTGGTGTATCTGGTTTCTTTTTGTTTATTATTGTTTTGGGAATTTTGAAGAGATTTGGAATAGCAATAGTTGTCTGGATGATAGTGTGGTCACTGTTTGTTATCATAGCTCCTGAGCTGATTTTTGTTTCTGTTGGATATCAATTATTGTAATCAGATATCCAAATATAATCTAGTCTCGATACTATATTTCTATTGTTCTTCCAGGTAAAACCTGGATTGAATGAGTTAAAGGTCCTGTAGTAGTCATGTAGTTCAGGTTTTGTAAAATCCGGAGTGCAGTTGAGGTGAGAAGTTGGGAGTTGTGTTTTTTGCTGATTATTGATTGTTGATATATTTGTGAATTCACTATTGAATTGAAATCACCCAGAATGATCATTTTCCAATTCTTTCTGTGTCTCTTTAAGATTTTATCTTCTATCTATTTATTTACTTTTCTCTTTTCTTGACCATCTCCTGCTGATATGTATTTAACAATTAATTAATAAAATATAATAAAAATTTGAATATATATATTTAAAAATCTATAGAATAAGGTTAGTTAAAAATTTTTTTTAAATATATTATAGCAATATAATTAAATTTTGATTTAAAGTTAAAAGTATATTTTAAAGCTATATCCAAAATTCTATTGTATATTACAAATTATAAAAAATTAACAAAATTATTTTAATGTATAGATTTGTTAAATAAAAGTAAAAAAAATCAAAAAACAAATTTTTTATAATTTTTTTATAAAGTAAAATTAAACAAAAAATTTTATAATAAAATTAATTTTTATAAAATAAAAAATTTATTAATTCCATAATATTAATTTATATAATATAAAAAATTTTTAATAAATTTTTTGTAATTACAAATTTTTTTTTTTGAATTTTATAATTAATTTTGAAATTTATATATAAAAAAAAAGTCAATAAATTATAGAGTTCTTTTAAAAAATTTTAAAATTAATATTTTATAATAAAATTACTAATTAATTAATAATAAAACTTTATCATTATTGACCTATGGGTCTATAGCACAGTGGTAGTGCTCCATAGATTACCAGGAGAAGGTCTAGGATTCAACCTCACCTGGTTACAAAAATTTATCACCTTCATGATTGGTTGACCAGCTTCCAATTCATGTCGTATCCAATCAGCTGACAATCTACTTCCAAATCTAATTAGGCTGCACGAAGATGTGACCTCTGGTTTTCCTGACGATCGCAGGCTGAAAACAGGTCGAAGCAAGGAAGGTTGCACAAGGAAAGGCTTCTGGTCTAATTCCAGTATAAACCCACAACCCCAACTGGCATGACAGACTTCGTAGTACCACCTCTTATTCAGGTTGAATGGCTTCCTAAATAAAGTTGTATCTAATCAGCCAACCTCTCCAAACTGGCACGACAGACTTCATATAATGCAGGTCGGACCTCACTACCCTATTTGATGTTAGCACAATCCAGATTGGTAACCCAATTTGAGAGTAAGTAGGGTCACAAGCCAAAAAGGTGACCGCTAGGAAGGTTTTTCAACTGTTGGACAGGATTTTCCTTACCTTATATT
>CAJVPV010001829.1:0-14542 GCA_910591835.1 Acaulospora morrowiae | reverse complement strand
CAAATCAAAAAGTTAAGCCATAATACATTCATTCGCGTTGACTATTTTATTACGACTCACTTACCAGCAACGGGTTGATCTACGATAATGTAAATGTGTTTTTTTGCGGGTTTGACGATAAGAAGCAGGAAAGAAAAGCACAAGAATAAGTAAGTATTCGGTATTATTGGCAAATATGACAGAAAACGAGAGTTTAAGCAACATTATCTTAGAACATACCAGGTGGAGAGATTAGAGACCTCAAATAATTACGTTTTTCTTCATCAGTATCACAGTCGTCAATGAAAGATAACGCGTCAGCTTGATTCTTCTCATTTCCGGTGAAGTAACCAAATAAACTTATTTTTTCGTCTGAAACGAATCCGAGGCGCTTTATTTCTCCTTTTAGAATTGATAGTGGGTTGGAATCTGACATATTTTGGATACACAAGTTGTACGAAACGAAAAAAAAGATGATTAGCAACTGGCTTTTTTATTCTGGAAGTAGTGTAGAATCAAATTATTTATGCTCGGAGTGTCACACAATTATAATTCAAAAATTAGGTTGCACACACGAATAGCATGTGCTAAGAAATCCGGTATATCGACTTGCACTGCGTTTAAATGATGACAGAGTGACCTTTGACCCTCTAATTTATGCCTTAACATTTACTATCGGGATTCCACTAAAAGCTCTATTACGACAATAGAGACGATAAGTTTTTTCGCCACAGTAATTGCCATCACCCTACCGACCTTCCACATCGCATCCTTGATGCTCTTCATTACATGTTGGACATGTTCCTGAATAATCATAACAATCGCTATATTTATTACTACGTTTTAAAGATAAATTATTGAATTGCTCCAATGTGGTATGAATAACAAGATTTCGTTTTTCTTCTGGATCATTAGGTAATATAGAAATTGGAAGTCGGGATTCATTGGATGAATTTTTATTTATAGGTATTATATTTACCTTTGTTTCTGATGAAACCTTTTCAGATAGTGCACTTACCTCGGTTGACGAGTTGGAGATTTGAGGCTTTACTTCTGGAATCATTTCCGGTAATTTTTTCGAATCCGTAGAAATTGTCGTTGATTCACTTACCTCAATTATATTATCTTCGGAAGATACTTCAGGTGTGATTTCAAGCGAAGGAGAATTAGAGATTTGGCTCTCTAAACCATAATTAATAATCTCTTGAATTTGGTCATTAGTAAGTTCTGAGATAGAATTTGCACTATAGTTCTTAATATGTTTAATTTTATCTAGACCTATCTTTTCGAATAACTTATAAATTTTTACAGCTCTTTGAGTTTTTTTGCGCAAGGTATCTCGTAATATATTTGGAAGTTGTAAGTCCAAGTCTTGTGATCGTTTTTTACGAAGAATACAGAGTTTATTTTTCAATTTCATTATAAATCAAGGTTCTTGCTTTTTTCTCGCCAATTTTATTTTTACTACTCATCTCACCAACTTGAAATTCAAAATCCCTACCATAAAGAGACCAGCACATGATTTCTTCCTGATTAGCCTTCGAAGCTCGATCTTCTGCGCCTATGGCTGTATAGCACAACTGAGCTAAATGTTGTGATACCTCATTAATGTCGAATGAATTAACAATACACTTCGCAGAACCATCCACGCTATCTAATTTTTTGGGACGGGCCGTCTCGGAAATTTCGATCTGTCCTGGTTTAATATTTTTTGATATAGAGTGATCTTGTGAACTCGGCTCTAAAGAAGTATTGAACAATTCTTGCCGGAGTTTATCTGTTCCCTTTTTCTTATGGCTAACCGAAGATAGGTCTTGATCTCGAAGCTTCTCTTCATGCTTTCTCTGCCGGATCTCATCACTAATTTTTTTCTTATGCACATCTTCCAGGAATTCATCGATCACCTTATCTTTCAATGATTTACGAGTCTTCAACTTATGACATACACCGGAATTTGAAGCGATATCAGATATATCAGATGCGTTTTCTGACATTTGTTTAGACGTATCATCTTGCGGTAAAGAGGTTGCAGAGGGTGATTCCGAGCATCGAATCTCTGATTCTTCAAGTTCCGTTAAAGATTCAGATTTCGTCGGGCTATGTTCTATTTCAGGTGAGGGATCAGGAATAATCGTTTCTTCAGATGCGATAGCATCCTCACTCCGTGAGCCGATAAGTTTCGGAATACCTTTTGCCTGAGTCTGCTTCTGTTCCAATTTCGTGACTCTGATTCTAAGCTCAACATTCTCAGCAATGAGATTGCCGGTATGTATTTTATTTTTATTTTCTAGCTCCTCGAATCTGATCTTGAGCTCAGCATTTTCTTGTATTCTCGGCCTTGACCTCAGCATTCTCCTTTCTAAGCTCGGAAATTGTGGCAATGAGTTGAGAATTTAATTCTTGCAACGAATCGATTTTTGATTGAGCAGATTGAGATTCAAGCTCTGATGACATGTTTTGTTAACAACTTTATATAAGGTGCAGATTTATTTAAATTATCGAGTTTAAAAATCATGTATGCGCGTTCTTTTTCGGAACGCCAATCACTTGCAAAGAAAAATAAAAATAAATTATTGGGTAAAAAATGATTTCTTTATTATGAATAAAATGTAAAAGAGACGTAAAAATACGTGTATAGATACATGTGATTTTTTTTTCTAATCTAACCCAACTCTTCTGTGAGATTACTCGACGACTTATGCTTTTTTATTACTTTCGATTGCTCTCCGCCTTGTGAAACTCCCACCGGTTTCTGTGCCTCCTCTAACAACCAAGCAATGTAACCTAGAACCCTTTCAACCATACCTTCCATATCCTCATTACCATACACAACAACTATTGGTTTTGATAGTTTGAATTTCGGCCTTTCCAACTCATCGAGCGAACATTCCATAAAATCCCATTTTTCCGCATCTGTACGCTTGCGAAATAATCCAAAGGCGCTTTAGATCGTGGATGAATATCCGAACAAATTCTGCCAAAATTATCCAACGGGCCGTTATTCCATGGCTTTTTCGATTAAATGGGCCATTCGCAAAAAAAGCTTCGAATCGATATTACTGTTTAGCTATATCACAAACTTAGTCTAAATGATCAATATATATGCATATTGTTTAGATGGGGCGTCTCGAAGAGACATAGCATTATTCTCATTCCGTGAGTCAAAATCATGTATAATCAATAGGCTTTAGAAAAATTATAATAATAAACTTAAATGATAATAGAGTGTGCTCTTTGACCCTCTGATTTATATCCACGATCAGAAACAATTTTTATAAATATATAAAATACATGTGAAGCCGGGAAGCTATCTATCCACTATTTTTTGGTAATTTTTTTTATCCTTGCTCTCTTACTGGCTGGGGAATTATCAACCGTTACCCGATCCTTTAATAAACCGATGATGATTTCTATTATTCGTTTTATGCTATTCCTAAGTATGTCGGGGTTTTCTTTGACCATTGTTTTCGAAAGATTTATTTGATATTCGCTTTCACTGGTACAATAAAGCCCGTCTGTGGTAAAAACGATAAAATGCCAATCCATACCTAGCATAGTATTTAGTTAAAATGTGATTAAATTCATGAATAAAAGAGAAAAACTAATAATAAAAAAATCTTTACCCGTGGATACGATCCCATAAAGATAATCGTACTCATCGTTCCCGAAAGCTTGATCTGCTGTACGTTTCTTTTTATTCGTATGATATGCACTTTCGAGTTGCATAATATTTTGGAGATAACCAATTTTAATATTACGTGGCTTGCCTTCTGCGATACACATGAGGTCTTCCTTTCCCTTGATCGCATAGTCAACACGACCAGATGCTTCTTCGCCGGAGGCGTCTTTCTGCAATGATATATAGAGCTTTTCCTCTTTGGTAAGTCTTCGAACGATGGCAAGTGACGCATGTAATATAGAGGAAATAAATTCACAGCGGGTAGCCTCGTTAGCATCCGTCATCGTCTCGATATTTGTCAGGATTAATATGATGTCTGCCACACAGTGTTTGAACGCTTCGTCATTATCATCGATTTTTATGGAATCTATAAACAGAAAAAATGTTAGCCTGTGTTCGATCACTTTGCCAAGAAATTTGTGAGACCGCGCGGTCCCGGAAAAATACCACATACCTGGAATGAATTGTTTGATGCTCGTTATATCATCACCATTGACCTTATATTTCCGAAGCATTTCTTTCAGGTCATCCAGAGTTTTATACGACGAATAAGTTCTTAACTTCTGCTCTTTGATTTGCTCAATAAACGTTACTAGTTTTATAGATGGTCCTATTGCAAAACCACAACGCTCAAGCCTCTCTTCTGTTAACTCGAGAAAAGCAAGTCCATCGATTTCCTTCTGCCGAAAAATCTTGAAATGCGACTCCTTAAGTTTTAGATCTCGCCTCTGTAAATAATCGATAAGCTCTTCCGTATCTAGATCCTTAACAACGTCTGACATCGTGCGAGTTGACCTTTGCGCTCTATACTTACCTTCCCCTCTGTTATAAGGGATTTAAGATGACCATTAAACCTATGCCACTCCCCGCTAGACATACTGGTTTCATTCATGACTATAAGCTTTTTATCTTGAATAACACTGTTAAATTTCCCAAGAATTTTTCCCAAATCAGATGTTGCGTAATGGAGATTTGGCCCTAATACCTTATCACCAATAAAATCAATAATAATATTTTTTCAACACTGTTGTAAAGTTGATTTTAATACAAGAATTGATCTTGGTTTTTTTTCCGGTTTTTGTACTAAATATGCCCACCAGTTCCAGATATAATTATTAAGTTCCTCATTTCCATTACAGATTACATTTTTTACATGCCAAAGGATAGGATTCATAATTTCTGGATTAATATCTTTTACTGGTTTAGCTAGAAATCCCAGGAAAAGATTAAAGAAATTAGTTTTCGGTGGGATTACATTTGGAGAATATGGGAGAAAATCAATTTCGTCATAATGTATTAAATTTTCGGCAACTGCTCTATCTATCAAGGAATGTAATTTTACTGCTTCTCCACCATGCTCAATTATATTAATTGTATGCTTTGCAAGTTCTAATTCGCGTCCAATATCAAAATAAAGACCGTCAGAATTTTTAAGTTTAACTATCCAGGTTAATTTTCTTTGTTTAATACATGCTATTGTTGCCTGAATTGCACTATATACCTCATTATGTATAAATTTTTTCTTAGACATACACATATGAAGTAAGTCTCCCCATATGAAATTGTCATTTGGATCTGAAATTCTTGACCGATCTAATTTCTCTGGGATTGGAAGATTGTTTTCCCGATCCAAGATTGTTTCATCAATAGTGAGCTTTAACGAAGGGTTTCTTGTACCAGGCTTCTTATTTTGATTTGCACAGTGGCAATAGAAACTGTATGATTTTTTATTTTGGATAACATATGCATTTTCATTATCATGCGGATCTTTATTGTTATATTCTCGTTCACATAATGGACAATGTGATGAAGTTATATGTTTGAGAGGGAATGTATCAGGAAATTTATCTGTTGGGGTAATAATTCATATCCTTCAATATTAGCATCTTTGAGTAATGTTTCCAGTAATTCAAGTTCAACTTCAGTAATATTGGTAGCTTTATTCTAAGAGTTATATATTCTGGTAGACACTGGTTCTGGAACAACTAAAAGAGGATTGTCTACCTCAGGCGATTCATCATTAGGAGAATGAAGCATAAAGTCAAAAACAGTGCCATCTTTTGGAAATAATGCTTTTTTTATTTGCACATGCTCATTAGTTTTTTTGATAAATTTTGGTGTTCCAAGCTTTCACAAGGAAAATGGGTTTTTGTTAGCAATATTATTAACAATATCTCTTTCTTGTAAAGCTGTGGGAAGTTTTTTGCAAACGAGTTCTATAAATATTGCGACTTTAGCTATATTTTTGAGTCGGAGGCTGAAAGTTAATATGTGGTAAGATATTTTTTTCCTGTTACTACTACTGGCAATAGTTAATGTTTTACAATCCCAATCCAGGTATATTTCTAGGCATATTTCTTTAAAAGCATGACAAAGAAAATTTCGTATCTCTCTGGATGTGAGCTTGGGATTGATTTTATTAAATTTTTCTAAAGATAAATCAAAATCGATAATAGGATGAACTGGGTCATCTCCACCAATATATTCATGTAATGAATGGTTTATATGTTCTGTAAGTATTGCTTATATTCCATCCTCGGAATCTGTATCAAGGAATTGTCTTGGTTTTACACTATCATCACAGATTTTATACATATATTTGGCTACACTCTTGGCTTTAAACCCCCAGTGATAGAACGCCCCACTATTTTCTATTGCTCTGCAATGGCTCGAAAAGCCTTCCTCTAGCTCTGGCTCGAAATTTTGGTTATCTACAGTTGGTACATCAGATGATGTGGATACAATAGGTGTGTTATGTTCACTTTGGGTACTCATGTTTTTTCTGGAAGTATATTATTCGGAATTAAAAAGTTCAAAATGAAAATTAATTCTAAAGAATATTGATCGGTACATATTATATACTCAATCGAGATAAACATCAAAAAGAATGGCATTTTATCGTTGTTCTTATATTCTTAGAACTGGAAAAGTTTGTAATCAGCCATGTTATCATCCCAATGGATGCAAAGTTCACTGGGATTTACCTATTCGTTATTCTTGTGAAGAATATGGTTGTATTAAGTTTACCTCTTTTGGTTATGTTTATTGTGATTCTCACACACAGAAACATCGTAGAAGAGAGTATAGGCATCAGAAAAAACTAGAGAAAATGACACAAAAATCAGAGGCACTTGGAAAAAATACATAATGATAGCTGTCACAAGTTATCACAAGATTGTCACAAATAAAAAAATCAGTAGAAAGATAGGTCCTTGAAAGTCTGGATTCGAAACAAACTGTTTTCGATAACTGTCACAACTGTCACAAGTGTCACAGGAAAATTTATTGGCTCCCCAGCTTATTTTTTTTATATGTATACTATATATACTGTATATATCGAAGGTAGGTATATATCAAGTATATGTATATGTATATGTATTATAGGTAAGTATATATCAGACATATATCATAAGTATCAAGTATATCGTATATATACTGGTATATGTATTGGGTATACTATATACAGTATCAGGTATATGTGATAGGTATATATTAAGTATATGTGTCGAGTATATGTGTCGGGTATATATCGGATATATATCAGGTATATATCAAAGATATACCATAGAAAAGAGTTTTATTTTTCCCCTAAAATTCTACTATTTTACTTGTAACAGTTGTGACAGATATATAAAATTAATCAAGAGATAAACGAAAAGGCTCAAAAAGGCTCTAAACTCTTAAACAGCCATCACAAGTTTTGTCACAAGTACTTGCAAACAACTAGTGATATCTAGTGATAACTTGTGACAAAATTCCGGCAATCCAAATCGGCATACTTTAATATAATCTACTCGTTAGCATAACTAGATAGCGTATATATAACATAGCCTAATAGCATTTTTTCGTGATATACTCTATTGCTTTATATCTAGCATACATATAGCATGTTTTGATTATATTGCTTTTTCTATTAAATATTTTATGCAGTATATATTGTTAATGAATTTAGCATAGATATGATTGATCTATTTGGTGATAAAGTATACAATGAGGAAGATGAAGTTGAAGACTATCATGTTTACAGGAATTCTTCTATATGTACACCATGTAAAAAGTGTGGTAAGTCTGTAGTGAGGACACTTTGTGTCTAACTTTTTCTAAATATAATACACATATAATGCATGCTGGTAAGTATCGAAATATAAAACATTATTACCAAAAAAAGCTAGAGAAAATGGCAGAAAAATCAGAAGTGCTTAAAGAAAACTCATAGCGATATTAATATCATACCCAATAGCATGTACTTTTATTTTTTTTTGTCTATGTCTCAGTGACGGAAATTGGTTACGGCAATCAAGCCGGCATATATGTTATTGCACATGGCATGACGATGGAAATTCTTTATGGTAATTAAGCCAATATATAATATGTCACATGTGGCTTAATAGCAGAAATCGACTACTTTCGAATGTGGCCAAAATTATGAGATCGATCACTTTCGAATGTGACCAAAATTACTTGAATAATGACGGCCAACTTTTGATATCAGACCATATGCAAACTATCATAACCTACCTCGGAAAGCTTTTTACATTTGAAATCAAATATAATCACTATATACTATACAATTTTAGAAGCTTTAAAACATTATACAGAGTAGTTACCTACCAACTAGCATAACCTACCTCAGAAGATATTTTTGTTTTAAAATCAACTGCAATCACCAAATTGATATACATTACATCATATGGATCTGATGATAGAAATTAATCATGCCACTGTTCTGATATATGTCGATTCAAGTGTGGCCTGACAACAAAAATTAGCCACCATCATTATGTGGCCTGATGACTAAAATTAGCTACCATCATCATGTGACCAAAATTATAATATAGATCACATATCAATGTGACAAAATTATGAGATCGACCACTTTCGAATGTGGCCAAAATTATAAGATCAACCACCTTTGAATGTGGCCAAAATTATAATTTAGGCCTCATGGTATAGTTATAATCTAGACTAAATGGTATAATTAGAGTCTATACATACTCTAATTATACCACTAATCTTATACAAGTTAACACTGCCTTTATCAACTTCAAGCAAGTAACAACTGACTCTATCTCTCTTCAATTACATACAATGGCATTAATAACTATTAACAACCATAAAAGCAATACTCAAAACAATCTTAATGACTTCTTGCAATATCACGAGAGAAATAATCTTACTTCAAGTATAAGAGAGATCATTGCAAGAAAGGTTCTAGACAATAATTTCAATTACACTCTTCATCTTTTCTGGAATCACATTAATATTATTAAAAGTAATAAAAGATTCAACTTAGAAAAAATTCAAAATGCATCATTTCATATATCATCCAATACATCAATCCAGAATAAGAAATTGATAATTACTGAACAAAACTCTATTGAAAATTTGAAGGAAAAAGCTATCATCTCAAATTTAAAAAAAAACCTCAAGCAACTTACTCTCTTTCATTGATATATAGAATACAAACAATTCTAAAATAGCAAAAATTAGTAGCAATACATATACATCTCCTGTAGCCCAAAAGCATGCAAAAGTAATTAACACAACAGATTACACAGTACCAAATATCAATAACACACATAATTAAGGTGACATAATACAAGTAGATAATCTCTATCATAAAGTCACTACAGACAATCAACACAACAAATCTGAAAGTATAATCAAATTTACCAGTTTAGTTCTGATAATGATATATCAATGGAATCTTTGAATATCACAAATCTTATTGGTAGTATCAGTTCTTTCATAGAATTTGATTGTCAAGTACAAAAAGAGCTAGGCAACCTGTAAGAGAATCTACTCCCCATTTAGACAGACAATCAAGAACTTATATCAGACTAAATTAGAAGAAAAAAAATATTAAATGAAGCTGAATCTGGCTGGCTAACTAATGATACAAGTTTATATGGAGACCTCGACAACTCCTATAGCTTTCAACTTACTAAAAATTCATTAGAAACCTTACAATTGATCTTATCTCCAAACAATAGAGAAAACAGAATTGCAGAGATCCTTTTAGAAGTAGCCATCCAATAAATAGTTTTATTATTATATGCATAATAAGCAACAATAAATTTTTCATTAGTGAGCACAACACAATTATTAATCTAGCATTACAGCTATTAGCCTGCCACAGCAAAGCCAGAGCAGTAGCAGATCTCTTCAAAAAAATTGAAAGTATTCTCTAATAAACAGTTTTACAAGAACTTTATTTAGCAATTTTTACTGAAATCCTTCTAAGAAATAAAACCTTTTTCAAATTATTTACTAAGAATGACCTATTAAAAAAAACTACCAAAAAGAGTATAAAGAGCTAGAAGCAAAAGCATATAAGAATTACAAAAAAATAAATGATGTCGGATATATTAGCAGAAGAATCAAAAAGAAAATCAGATGGATTCTCAACTCATTACTATTTGTGGCTTGTCTCAAATTCACAGACTTGAGCAAATTTAAATTCTTTGAAATTGTACAAATCCTTGAATTTAGATACAATTACTTCATAAATGACAATAACAACACTATTGACTATATTGAGCTACTAGACATGATTAAAGAAATATTGTATGAATCACTATCAGCCCTTCCAGATAATTCAGAATCTATTTCCTCTAGTGTAGTCATTAAACTTCCAAGACTACTGCTAATCAAAAAAAGATCATTGCTTACATTTATTGTATCAGTCTTAAGAATACATTAAAAGTTTTTTCAACTTCCTGATTTATACTTTTTCAAGTTTGAATCACTGCCAAATAATCCTAGAGATCTTAATAAAAAAACCAAATACCTTTTCCTTATTATCAAAAAAAAAAGATCTAAAATAACTTTCAGTAAATATCATTACTCTATTAATAAAGATCACGAGAAATGCCTCACTTAACATTAAAAAAAAACTTTCAGTAAATATCAGGAAGCTTGCCAAGTTCTATAAAGTTTTTGCAAAATTGTTTAAAATATTTTTCAATCTGCCACTATCTAAAATTCTACTTTCAGCATTATATAAGTTGCTCCCAGAGCACCTGGCATGTTATTTTTCTTATAACCCAATAACTATAAATATAAAAGAGTTAATTGGCATCTTAAAAAAAGAGTATAGCCTTAAAACTTTGTTTTTGGACTTCTATAAGTTCAAAAGATTTCTATTCCACTCTCCCAATTCACTATTGGATGACCTAGACATGAACATCTCTGCATAAACCAAGAAGAATACCAACTGTCTTATAAAGCACTTACAAAAAACTTTAAATTTAACTTGCCTCTTAGCCCTCAGTGGATTGATTCAGCTATTTATTAAACAGGCAGAGAAAAAGCTATCAAGCAAAATTTTTAAAATAAATAAGTCTATCATTATTAAAGATCATATTGACTACTAAGCAGATAATTTTTTACTAACTATGTGAAAACTACATAAGAGATACAAATTCTGTACTATTTCAAAAAACTTGTTCCAGGTTCCAAAGCCACCCTTACCTTCTATAGATGAGTTTAATAAAATATTAGAGAACAACATTTTTTCGATATGCTTCCTTCTTATAGATAATAAAAATTTCTCTTATTGATTACACAACTACACAAAAAATATACATTTGACAGATTATCAGAAAAATATATTGCCTCTGAATATTTGCCGAAGCCCAGCTTTGATTTCATTTCTTTTATTTGTTAAAATAATATCATTACTCAATTTTAATCATTTGTTAAACACAGATATATAACAGATTCTCCTTTTAAATCTTCCTAACTCTTATATTAAAAATCTACTTAATATCTCAACCTTAAATGTTTGTAAATTAAACAATAGAAATAAATTAATAACATTATTCCAAAACCTTAATAATAACAGAACTATTCTATATTGCTCAGAAACAAAAACCTCAGAAAGGAATTCTCTTTCCAAGAAGCTTAATAACAATATAATTATCTTAAGTGTACCATCTAGCTCATTATAACTCTTACCTAATATTAGGAAAGGACTTAAGCAATTATATTTTTAAAACATTTACTAAAAACAAATACTGATGTGCAGTTTACCTCAAATTTAAACCAAAAATTGATATTATTATCATTTCCATATACCTATCATATGAATACTATAAGAATCCTAATAATTCTTTTCAAAATTCTATATTTGACTCTCAAGTTTATATTAAATTTAATAGGTGAAATATATCCTATCATCATTTTTAATAGTGTTCTGAACCTTATGCGATTCTTTGCGATTCTGTTCAATTCCAATTTTTAAAATCATAATAAATATAATAAAAGAAAGATAGCAACTCAATCATTAATTAAGTTTATTAAAAAATTCAATAAACCAGTATATCAAATAATGGCAAGAGACTTTAACACATTCTCATCAGGCATATCAACCATTAATACTCTAACAACAAATTTGAAAAAGAAAATTTACAACTACTTACATAACTGGACAGATATCATCAAATCAATAAATAAAAAGAATAAGTATACATATATAACCCAAACAAGTGTATCAAGAATTGATCAAATCTGATACATCAATTATTTGGGAACTAAAGCTCTATATGCAAAAACTTTCAACCCATCATCAATCAACATAGACCACAAAAAAGTGCAAGTAATTTTGACTGGTTTGAATATAAATTGGTAGCTTCCAAATGTCAAACAAAGGTATTTGATTGAAAAAAAGTAACTAACTAGCAAGAAACCAGTTTCAAAGAAGAAGTAGACCTCAAAATATCTATAACTACCTGTTCTTCTTGAACTAACTTCAACTATATCCTAACCAATACTGCCAAAACAGTCTTCCCTTAATAAAAACACAATTGTATAAAGTCAAGAAACTAGGATGTATCAAATATTTCAAGATAATTAATCATATTAAAAGAATAACAAGCAAAGAAAAAAAATGAAATCTATTAAGTTAAATAGGAATTATCCTCCCAAAACACAATACGTTTGTTTACCAAAAAGTACATGAAAACACTTCAGCTTCTTAAAAGTCACTAAACCATTTAAGAAAAGAGAAACAAGAAAAGCAAATTCACAAGGTCATCACAAATATCAGTTAAATTCTGGAAAAAATCCAAAAGCTTTATAAAAAGAGTGTTAGGTAATTTAAAGCTCTTTCCAAACCTAAATATAATACAGGACAAAAACGAGAATGATCCTGACTCAATTAAGTGAATCATTAACAACTATTTCAAAAAAATACTTACTAAAAGCAGTTTTATACTAATAGATATACCATGGATAAAATAACCGTATATGGAAACTAAAGTAGAGATAAAGACTCATGGCTATGCCATAAAAAATGTTACCGACCCCTCAGGATATCGAAATAAAGTCTAAAGTACTATGCTCCTATTTCTAAAAGTCGCTTTCAGAATCTAACCCGCAATTGACTCTTTTTCCTCGACAGCGGGAGGGTTCATTAGGTTATTGATACATGCTTAATTTTATGTTGCTATCCTAGCATCACACAAGATTTCCATCCGCGTGGCGGAGTAGCTAACCACACAAAGATGGGGTCTTGTTTATAATCTGACAGTGCATGCGTTTCTGGGAAAGAATGTAATTTATATGAATGAAACTAATCCATTTTATATCTGCGTTAGTTCGACGTTTCCTATAAAGCGGTTAATAGTTTACGTGTCATCGGGGCCGTGAAAATAAATGATGAAGAACCTCTCAACTCGGACCAGATCAGAAGCAATATAAATAAACTAAAATCGAAGTTGAAAAAGGTTACCAATACGATATATCAATGTTTGTTCTTTGCTGTAAGTAATATACCTATATCTACATTAACGTGGAGAGATCCATTGGGGAGTCAAGTTATTTCCGATAAATCAGATGTAGTAAAGAATTTACCTAAAAATTTGCGGGATTCTTTCATGGTAAGTTCTGGATGGGTTATTAAAAGAATTTGAATAATAATCTAACCAAATTGATTATTAGAAACCAGTGCGAGAAATGGTGCCTCAATCTCTCCCATCAATCATAGAGAATACATGTGATGAATTTGTGAAAAAATTCGTTTCTCGTAACAACCGTCTACCCCAAGCCCTTTTGCATGATGGAACGTGGAAAGAGTCTGATGAAAAGCTAGTAGAAGTTGCGAATGGAATTTTGGAAACACTGTAAGAATTTTTGTAATCTTTTTAATGAAAATCGTGTTCTATAACAATAAGCTATTCCTTTAGGAGTAATTCTTGGAATAATCCGGCATTTGGACCTGAGCACGCCGAATCGCTGAACGAGGGTACATATGTGACTAACATGATATTACCTGCACTCCAGGCATCACTAAAGAATCTCCCTTACGGAAAGACTTGTTATATTACCACGTACGTTAAATCGTATCAAATTAAATATTCTTTAATCGATACCTAAACTTATCGTTTTTTCTTTTATATAGTTTCGAACGACAAAGCATCGCCAGTGCGGATAGAAGAGGAGAGGGGCGATCAGGACGACGGTCAGATATTATTTTTGTTGTGAAAGATAAAAATAAAAAATATGAGCTCATGTATTCTGAGTGCTCACGTTTATTTTGTTCCCCCCAGAAGATAGAAGATGATTATGTAAAGCTGTGGCGTGAAGTTAATGACGGTATGTATTGGGTTTATAAAAGCCGTAGACCTGAGAAAGATCAATTTGGAATAATTGGATTACAAGTTGCAGGGTCTTTGTTACGATTATCAGTACTTATCAGAGATAGTGCAAATGTTGATCGGTATTATCACTTGCATGAGTCAAAAATTCCTGTACAATATTCAGATTCTACCACAGTAGCAAAATTTATAGAAACTTTATTGATAACCCCTTGAAATTGAATCCAATATGAATAAATAAAGTTAGTCTTTACTATGCATATCGTATCCCATATAGGTTCAAGTC
>CAJVPV010001828.1:0-14545 GCA_910591835.1 Acaulospora morrowiae | reverse complement strand
TTCTAGAATGGATAACATTTCAAGGGTAAATGCTAGTAAAAATCAGGCAAGGGGTAGTGATGATCTTGGGCGAAAATCAAGTGTAACACTATCAATAAAAATCATGAGAAATTCTTCATTTAACATTAAAAAAAAACATAAAAAAGTGAAAAATGAAAAAAGATAACAGATAAATGTTTATCAAGTAAAATTACCAAACTTATCATACTATTCTTGATTAATAAAATCCCTCAAATTATTTAAACTTCCAAATATATGCCTTCTTTCTGCCCTTCACCCCTGTAAAAAGTTCTGTGATTCGGAAATCGAGATCTGCATCACGTGTTACATATATTCATAATACTGTACTGTATCGGTTAATTGTGTCACGAAAATCCGTTCTTAAATCTTGCAATCACAGTACAATATTGAAAATTGTATTTTTTTTTCAATTTTAATATCACACTATGATTTCAGAAGATGCGAAAAAATTGATAGATGCAGCAAAAGGTCGGCCGTTTAACAATCTCAGAGTTATTGAAATGAAAGCTTTAAGTATAATGTTTTTTTAAATCATAACAATTACATTTGTAGAAGGTACCTAAATCCAAAAATTTATTAGATATTTCGTAAACCATGAGATCAATTGTATTAATTGTTAAATTTTGTAGGAGGTAGGTTAAACATCCTGGACATTTGTTATTTATTTCTCAAATTAATATAAAATAAAATATAATTGTATTAATCAGAGCGTAAGTTAAATTTCGAATACTTTTGTTATTTATTACGTGAAATCATTTGTTCTTATTCTCTACTACTGTATTATAGCTAGTAAGTTAAATCCAAAACATTTTGTTATGTTTCGTAAAATGGTTTGTCCTTATTCTCTACTATTACAGCTGGTAAGTTAAATTCAAGACGGTTCGTTATTTGTTTTTGTAAAATTGCGACATGAAATTTAATTGTCAATTTTATAGAGGGTAAGCTAAACCCATGACATTTCGTTATTTTTTTCGTTTAATATTATGGAGCGAGATTTAATATATTCTTATTTTCTACTGTTGTAGATTGTAAGTTGAATTCAGGACATTTTGTTATTTGTTTCGCAAAATAAGATGAAAGGAGATTTAAATTTAAATTTATTTTCTATTGTTGTAGATGGTAAATTAAATCTGACATTTTTTCGTAAATTGGTTTATATAATAATATGAAATGAGGTTTAATTACATTCTTATTTTTGTAGACTGTAAGCAATCCAAGATATTCCGTTATTTGTTTTGTAAAATCTTATAAAATGATATTGATTGCCAATTTTTATAGTGTGTAAGTTAAATCCATGAAACTTTTGTTATTTGTTTCATAAATAATGTGAGATTAAATTTAGTTGTATTTATATTCTCCGCCGTTATAGGTGGTAAGTTAAATCCAGGGCAATTTTGTTCTGTTTCGCAAAATCACATGAGATTTAATGTCATTATTATTCTCTAATATTTTAGATTGTAAGTTGAATCCATAAAATTTTAGTTGTTGGTTTCATAAATTATCAAATAAAATTTACTTGTATTAATCGTCAAATTTTATAGCGCGTAAGTTAAACCCATGACATTTTTGTTATTTATTTTGTAAAATAACGAAATTGTAATCTTATTCTCTACTATTATAGTTTGTGAGTCAAATTTATGACCTTTTCTAAATATACATCGAAATAAGATTTACGTAATTGTATTCTTGTTCTCTACTGTTATAGATCGTAAGTGAGATCTATGAAATTTTTATTATTTGTTTCGTAAAATCATGTGAAATTAGACTTAATTGTATTCTTATTCTCTATTATTATACGGTAGATAGTAAGTTAAATACAGGATGTTTATGTTATTAATTACATGAAATGAAATTTAATTTTCATTATTTATAATCGTATTAATTGTCGAATTTTATAGGAGGTAAGTTAAATCCTGCACATTTTCAATATCTGCTTAATTAAATCACATGAGATTTGATTGTATTCTTTTGCTACTATTGTAGATGGTAAGTTAAACCCATTTGGGGCAAATCTCATTATATTTTCATATTTTTCGTAAATTATATAAAATGAAATAAATTATCAAATTTATAGGGAGTAAGTTAAGCCCGGGAAATTTTTGTTATTACAGTCATTTAGTAAATTAAATTGATTGTCAAATTTTATAGGGGGTAAGTTAAGTCTAGAAAATTGTTATTTGTTTTGTAAAATCATATTAAATGAGGTTCTTATCTCTACTATTGTAGGTCGTAAGTTAAATTTAGGGAGTTTTTGTTATACTGTATTCTATTAAATGAGATTTAATTATACTGTATCTTTTATTATTGTAGCTGGTAAGCTGAATCCAGGGAATTTTTGTTATTCGTTGTTATTTATAAAATACAATTTATTATCATAGGACGAAAGTGTAATCAGTGCTTTAAAGAAACAACAAGTCGCTATTGGTGCCAGCCTTGTAATTCTTCTCGTTTTCAACAAAATTTTGGCACTTGGAAAAGTGGAGATAATAATATTGACGAATTTATAAGGGAAATGCAGTTAACAGCAACTAGAGAATATAGTATTTTTGAGTGGATTCCGTATTCAAAATTTAAGAACGTGAGGTTTTTTTCCAAAGGTGGATTTAGCGAAGTATACTTGGCAGAATGGATTGGCGGAGCTATTCTTTATTGGAATGCAGCAGAGAACAAGTGGGAAAGGACGGGAAAAACAAAAGTTGTACTGAAATACCTTAATTATTCACAAGATATAACTAGCGAATTTTTAAATGAGGTGACTAATAATATATTTTTTCTTAATAAGTCTAGCTGATTTTAACTGTTATTTTGCAATATAGACAAAGAATTTTTACTGCAATGAATCTCGTATCACACGGTGTTATGGAATTACTCGGCATGAAGGAACAAATGATTATATGATTGTTATGCAATTTATAGATGGTGGAAATATTAGAAATAATCTATATAAAATTTACAAATATTCATGGACATGTAAGTTTTATATTTTATTTCTAATCGCAGATAGTATACAACAAATGCATGAATCTGGATTGGTTCATCGAAATTTGCATACTGGGAATATTATTTTCTCGAGCGGAAAAGGTCCTTATATAACAGATCTGGGCTTATCTAAACAAACTGCCGTATATACTAGTAAAGTCAAAGAACGAAAAATATATGGTGTGCTTCCATATGTAGCACCCGAAGTATTATGCGGAAAGGAATATTCGGAGGCAGCAGACATTTATGCATTTGGAGTTATCATGTCTGAAGTATTATCTGGTACTCGTTCTTTTGACGAAATTCCACACGATCAAGATTTGGCAATTAGAATTTGTGATGGGTTCCGACCTAAAATCCAAAGTAACCTGCCAGAATTAGTAATTCTTCTGATGCAAAAATGTTGGGATGCCAATCCGCAGAACCGATTACAAGCACATGAATTGTGTGAGATTTTAGATTCATGGCGTCGCTATATGGAACGTCCCCATTCAACGTTTTCTAAGCAAATTGAACAAAGTAACCGTAAGATCAGGACATCAAGTTCTGTATACATTGCGACACAGACACATTCATTAGCAATATATACTAGTCGACTTCTCGACTTTAAGGATCTTCCTGAGCCAAAAAATTCAACGGAATTTTGGTTAAGGTAAGCAACAAAACAATAGAAATGGTGATTATTGATTCAATTTCATAACAATTATCTCTGAATATATATATTTTTTAATCACTAGGTTATGAAGTTGAAATTCCTTAAGCAAAACATGGGCCGATAAATTTTATATTTAAATGAATCTATTTCGAGATAAATAAAAACTTTATTAATATTTATTATTTCACTCAGGTCTTTATTCAATTAATGCTAATGAAGATAAAATATGGGTAATAGTTCGTAGTTCCTCTTTCACCTTGATAACATTGCTCCATTATGCTTTGATCTACCTTTTATTCGTCTTCTATTTCGCGTTATTCTATTTGTACTAGTCCCTTCAAACGTAATCCCTTCTTGTTCATTCTATTTCAACGAACTAAAAGAATTAATCGAGTTCATTAGCAGTGACACTTATTTGTTATAATATATAATTATTTTTGAATTATATTTTAATGTTTTAAAAATTAAGAAATGAATTAGTTCCTATTTATATCGTTATTGGATAAATGGGTAAGTATGATGTGTTTTTTAAAGAGGAAATAGAAAATATTTCAGATCCTGGATAGTACACGTAAGGAGATAAACAAGATTTGACAAGATTTAAACAAGATATTAGCTGTGAATAGGATGGAAAAGGAACGCATCTATAATTTGATCCTATTTTTGTACACTGGGCATATCCCAAAGAAGTAATAAAGATAAAGTTTAAGCACTGTTAATTAATTCACAGTTCTTGTCATATTATTCAAAAAAGAAATTTTTTATGAGTTAAAAAGTTTTGAGAAAGAATTTTAGCAATACTCTTTTTAAAATAATTAAAGTCAATACTATCTAATTAACTATTTTTAGCTGGAGACTTACCTATATATAGCTCCAGTATACCTGATAGTATGTAACTTTAAACATCAAGTAAATGGTTTGCATATCATGTGAAACTTACATAGGGTAGAAATTCTACCACTAGTTTAAATCATCTAATTTATTAGGTTCTGTCTTTAACTGTATCTGTTATGAAAAAGGCATATTATATTTTTGTAAGAACATGTTAATTATCAGAAAACTATCTTTCTATATTTCATTTTTGGTTTATGCAAATGTAAAATCAAAAGATATTTAGTATGTATATATATTTTCTAATAAATATTTCAAGGAATTCATTAATTAGTGCAGACTACCAAATCTCAAGTTTAGTTGGCCAAATAGGAAGCAACACTTATATCTTCTAACAAATAATTTAATAAATACCGATTAATTTAAACTATCAAATATAAGAGTATAAATGTCAAGCAGAATACAACTCTTATGTATGCAATGAATCACTAAAATTTTTTTGAAGTTATTACTACTATATTTTATTGTTCATATTAGTGATCTCTTTCAAGTTAATCTTATATCAAGTCAATATATTATGCTACAAAGTCTGCCATACCAGTTGGGATTATGAGCTTGTTATTAGAGTTAAACCAGAAGTCTTTCTTTATGCAAACTTTCCAGCTTTAATTAGTTTTTAATCTGCAATCATCAAAAAGACAAGAGATCTATTATCATATAGCCTAATTAAATATAATCTTAATTTGAATGTTTAAATATGACATATATAAAAAAACTAGTAAATTTATGAGCTATGTTCTCAGTGAGTATTGAACTAGAGACATGAATTTAATAGTATTTATCACTATAATATTGACCTACAAGTCATAATAAATTATCTCTTATCTAACTACTCACCTCATTATCTATTAAATTCAATCATTTTATACTATATTCAAATATTTTTTGACAGTACATAATTACTAATTGTTATGTAATGACAAAATGCTAATTTTGTTCTAATGTATATTAAATTAAAATTTGCAAAGTTTTAATAGTCAATAAACAGTTTTAATTTTGTTGTTATTTAACTATTTTTGAACTATTTTGACTTTTTAATGTTAAAACATATTATTATTGGAAGCTAAAAGTATATTTTAATGAATATATTATTTTCTTTTTAAATTTGTGTATAAACCTTAATATTAAGATTTTCTTCCAATCTTAACTGATACTCTGTATTATAAGAAACATTCTTATATATTAACACTATCTTTACTAAATAATTTGTAAGAATTATAAGTTGATCCTGAAATTTTTTTAGCATTGTTTATATTCTTCAACTTCAAATATTAAAATTTAATTTTATCTGACCATATTACTATATTTTGATCTTATATGATTTAATTCTTATGTTTTTGCAAATTTCAATTGGATTTTTTTTATTCTTATTTTAAAAAAATCTTTTGTACTGTGTATATGCTATAAATTTGTTTTTTTTTAAGAATTATTCCAATTGTGTTAACATCAAAATTTATTTTTATATTTTATTAAGGCCTGCGACCAATTTTAGCAGTAACCTAACATAAACTATAATCTCCCTTTAATAAGATACAGTAATAGCATTTGATCTCTTGTTTTTTGATATTTGTCTTGAAAAAATTTGGTTTGTACAAAGTTTGAAAGGATTTTTGCATTTTTATATTTCACAAAAAATGTCAAAAGTTGGGAAATAGTAGATTTCTATTAATTGCTATTATTCTGTATGCACTGTGTATACTATTAATTTAGTCATGATTTGATTTGATCTTATCAATTTTTTAGTGTTGCGTTTTTGGGAGTCAGTGTATATTAAAGTACATGTATGCTGCCAAAAGTTTCGATTTCTCTACTAATCGTAGTGACTTTGGTAAAAGTATAGAAGAAAATAATAAAAATAGATTAAAAAGCTGAAAATTAATAGAGATTCTGTCAACAAAAATTTTCGATGACAGATAAAAATATATGTAACTTGGATAAACTTGGAATAACCAGGACGGATTTTTTATTGGGATGCGAGCAGATATATTTTAACCGCATTCTAGGATAATAAACATAATGTATAAGTCGAGTAGGTGAATAAACACATCTTAATACTAGGGACAAGAGAAATAGTTATAGCTTTATATATTTGTAGTATTACTTGATAATATTTATGTATAAATAAGATGATTTTTACTATACTGTATCAGCATGTAGCCTAATGTTCATAATGATGATATATAAATTGTATTCCGCCTATTATACAAAAATAATCACAGATTATTATAATAATGCTTATTTATAACAATCCCAATAAATATTGGTTTGATTTTCTGATACAGAGCAATGTAAGTGTATCAAACTTTTGAAGATAAGGAAGGTGTAATACAAAAATAATATATACATTCGATAATATAAGCATGTGGATTGATATTTAAGGTGAGATAAAGTATAATTATCATTATTAGAACATTATTCTCAAAAAAAGTCGAATCACTGAGCTGACAAGATGAGAATCTCCAATTAATCATACATAATGTATCCAACATCATCATCAAACTCTCCATGTCCTAAATATCGATCCATATCGTCCGGTCCATCATAATAAACAAAGTATCCGCCCATATTCTCTCCTTCGTTCTCTCTTTTCTCGATGAGATGTTCTCGATTTCCTATCCAATATTCTATATTCTCTTTCTGCTTTTTAGTAATGACATTATTAGACAGCGCGAGTTTTGCAATTTCTTCGTATTCATCATCAGAAAAGTAGTAGGTGTGTGAAGCAATATAAGAGATACAATTATACAATTTGCTGCTCTTGGTATCATTATTATTTTTTAAAAGGATTTTTTTTAAGTTATTAAATGCATCCTTACGAGTATCTTCATTTTTTAATTGGTATAGTATATCGTCTGTTGCAGACATTTTGATTATTACGATGATATTATAGATACTGTGATCCTTTATGTATTTTACTTAAGTTACACGTCTTTGTACCTATTTATGGGAATTAATAAGGCCGTCGCCTGTTATTGTTTTTATAATGTAAATAATCTACTAAATTGTCGGTTCTAGAAAAAATAATGAGAATACCCGTTGACACATCCTTCTATGACTTCAGCACATCTTTGGATAACGACACGAATTTAATTCTATTTTCACATCTCAGACAAAATGTGACAACAAATAGGAATATCATTCTAGAGTGACTCATCATAACCTAATACCTGTTTCCTTACAATAAAAATCAGTTGAAAACATTAAGCTGGTATACAAAAATTACGTAATATTTATCCGTTATGTATCTAAATTTTGACTGGTTCCTGTGTGACCTACATCGATGTGGTCAGATTTATAAATAGATCACCTTTGAATATGGTCAGAGTCATGATTTAGGCCACATGGTATAGGTGCACTTCTATGTGGTTATTTTTTTGAAATCGCTATGTAGAAGGAGGTCATCCTCACACGTGGCCAGAATTATGAAATAAACCACCTTTGAGTGTGGGTAAAATTGCGATATAGGTTCGTATTATATCGTTATAAGTGATGTAATGATAGTCTAATTAAACTATTATTATGCTACCGTAATCTGGGTTTCTCTTTTTTTTTTTGGCACAATCACTACCGGGACGTCTAAAGGCTCTTTACTTTTCTAATAAATCTACTTTCTTTCATTTTAGTTATATTTTCCCTTATAAACTACTGTTTGTTTAATGAGACTCTACATACTGCCTGTTAAATCAGTTTAGCGTTACCTGTATCAATCTCATATTGCACCTTGTTAGTTCGTCAATTCTCTTGCAAATAGATCTCTGTTTTTATTTAGTAGTTCAATAACCTTCTTCTGTTGCTCTTCATTATGTTATCATTTTGTACTGGGCTTTTATAATTCCTTTTCTGATTATCACCTTTATTATCTTCCTTTGCCAAGATTTTTGAGATTGGTCAGATATATTGCTAAATTAAGTTCTTTAATTTTAAATTATTAGTTATCTTTTCATCAATGTTCTTTGTAAAGGAGTTTCTAATTAACCAAGATCTTTTTTTTTTCTTGTATTTATCAAAAAAACCTTTATTATTACAGGAATTATTTTATAAATAGCTTGATGGTTTTGTCTATAATCTGATTTAAGGCGGTTTCTGTATCCTTTCTTGACATTGTAACATTTGTTTTTGTTCATCGAAATGTATATAATGATCAACCTTTTGAAACCAATTCATTCTTAGTAAAACTATCTTTTCAGCAAACTCTATTACTTAAAAGTTAGTAAGCATTTGATTCTACCAACTATTATTTTTACTGTAATTATTCTTTAACATTCTTTTTTTAATTTCATTCATAGTAAAGATAACAAAATTTGATGATTTTATGATAGTAAGTTTAAGTTTCCTTTATAGTTTCTTTATTATGTTAATTATATTTGCTCTTGAAACTAATATCACTACTATAGGTAAATTGCAAAAGCTTTAAATAATATTCTGCTACCATAATCTTTATTGGATAGTTATATTTAAATTATTAACTTTTTTAATTAACTAAATTATCATAAGAATTCATAATCAAATGAATTATAAAAATTGGTATAAGTGCTGATTTTATCAAGTTTAGTTGTGTTTATAGATTTTATGGAAGTTTTTTATATTCTATTATATAATGAATATATTCAAGAACAGATATATAATCTTTGTTTTCCAGACTTAATTGTATATATAATTAATTTGTTTTTATTACAAATAGACACTAATGCAAGAATTTATTTAAAAAATGATTATTATTAATATATTAATAATCTTTATTAAAGTAAATTTATTATAGCTTATTATATGCTATTAATACAAATATATATCATATCAATAATACTAAATGTTTGATGCTTATTCAGAATAATAAGATTATTAATAGTATAAAAATTTGTTTGTTATTGAAGTTATAGATTAAATATATTTGAAAATATAGCTTTGTTATTTTTATTAAAATTTGTAAGAACTATTTGATATATTTCTGTTTGATACTTGGAAATAGTAATATTAAAATTATAACAGAATAGAGTTTCTATACCTTTATTAAAAATTTGAGCATGTAGTTGAAATGTTTTCTTTTTATGCAAAAATATTAAATGGTAAATTGAATTTGCAAAGAGTAAGATTAAAAAATATATTATTTGTTAACTTGTAGATATTTGGAAATTTTAATAATAAGATTTTTTTAAGTTAAAATTTATTATTAGTCTTTTAAAGTTTGAAATAAAAATTTTTAAATGTAAAAACATATATAAAATATTTTCTAAAAAAATACAATATCTTATATATAAGTTATTAAAATAAAGATTAAAATAATAGAAATATGGTTTATATTTAATTGTTAGTTATATAACTAAAAGCTTAATTCTAAAGTTAAATAGAATTTTATATTTGAATTAGTTAAGATTTAAAAAGTCTTAGATAGTTAATATCATGCAATAATAGCTTAATAAATGAAATTTCTTGTAATGAAATAGTTAGCAAATAGCTAAATCATGTGAGCAACTTGGTGATCTTGATATTAAGGATTTAAGGATCACATACAAATCTAAAAATAACTTATTGATGAGTTTTCGAATGGTATAAGTTTCATTAAATTTGATTGGATATCTAAAAGTTGACAATTGATGTACATTTTTTACTTTTTTAAATAATTTTACAATAAACTTTTTATATATATGCACAATGTCAATCATTTGTTAGATTATGAATATGGTTTTGAATTGATTTTTCATAATCCCTACTTACAGAAAATCCTAACTAGAAAAATTATTTATTTCTTTAATTAATAAAAAATTACAATAAAATACAATATATAGAAAACAAGCCCATAGTACTTGTCAATTTCTTCAGAAAAATATTGATCAAAATTCTCACAAAAAGAATTAACAATATACATTTTTAAAAAAAAAAACTCTCACTTATTCATCATTGATTTCTTAAAAATTTTCTTTTATAGTAATTTTCTTGAAAAAAACACAATTCTCTTTCTCTTCAATATGTCAACTATGCCATAAGCTCAAGGACATAATGACTTTAAAAACTATTGTTATATTGGAATAGGACCTCTAGTCAAATGCCAAACAAGTTTAGGAGTTTTATTTGCTCTTTGTTTACATAAAGAAATGCTCATGACCATCCTTTTTCTTAACATTATTCTTATATCTCTCCTCTACTACTATTATAATAATTATTTTTCTTATTATTTTTAATATTGCCAACTTTCTCCTAAAAATTCATTCAAGTAAAGTTATAGGTTCTTCTACTTGTCTTAACAAATTCTTCTAGATAACATTTATATGGTATGCTTTATTGCATTACCTCAATGACATCAAAATTTTTTTCAAACTCAAAAACCAAAATCAGTTTAACTTCTTCAAATTATTTACACAATTTTAATAGCCAATCAAATCTTGATACTCCAATGCAACAAGAATCAAACCTGTATTAACCTATTAGAAATGACAACAATAACAATATCACACAAAGACATATTAAAAACTTATCAAATCAAGATTAACTTCCTAAAAATCTACTATATTATTGTCTAACTAAACATAACTGTTTATGGATAAGAATTAATCACCCATGAACCACTAATAATTTGTTTCTGCCTATTAGGTGTTCTTGCAAATTAGAGATTCATATATTCAATAGACTAGAATTAGTTTTTATAAAAGTAGTGTAATAGATCTTTAATATAATGACTATAAATGATTTATTTAATAAGGGTCTGTATTTAATACTTGTTTACAGTAAAAAAAAAACAAAAAAAAACAATATATAATATTCTTCAAAAAGCAAATTTTGCAGACCTTTCTAATCAAAGCATCTTTGAACCAATTCAAATCCTTAACTCAACCTATAATACTTATATAAAAGAATTGTGAATTCTCTCTTTTAATATCAGTATAATCTTTAATTTACTAAACTTGAACATGCTTAAATACTTAATGCAATATCTTTATATTTCAAAAAAAATTTATTTTACTAATCAGTAATATACTTACAGAATAAATCAAAGAGAAACGTTATTACCTCTCTGATAAATAATTTTCTATAATTTCTTAATTATTGCTTTAGCTCAATAACTAGCATAACTCAAATACTATAACATATATAGATGATCTCAATTTCTTAATAACCTCTAAATTAGAAATCCAAAACAATTTTAATATCACAACTGAATTTTTTTAACTTAATAACATTAAAGTTAACCTAATCAAAACTAAACTAATTATATCAAACTGCAAATCTTCAGATAGTAAAATCTTTCAAGAAACAACTTTTATACAATTAACTTCCAAAAAAGAATCAATATAAATTTTGAATATATGATTATTTGAACATAGCATACTTGCTTTTAACAGAAACAAAATTCTTAAGAACATGGAAACAATTTCATAATTACTCAAATAAAAATATATAACAAGTCACATAGCTTTTATATTTACAACAAAGTTCTTTTTTCACAAATTGAATACAAGCTATAAGTAATCTTTCTCATTTCAAATATGTTTAATAAAAACCAAACAAAAATTTATTTAACAATCAAATACAAATTTAATATTAAAAAAATACTTTCTTTATTATGATTCTACAACTCACATATCTTAAATATCAAATCTATATTTGATTTATAATTAAAAGTTCTAATCTTCAATCTTCAATATGTATTATTTAATCCTATTATTAAACCACTCAAAAAACTTGAAATTTATGCTATACAAACTCAAAGCTGTCAATTATTCTGTATTTTCCAAAATCAATAAATCCTTAAATACAATATGATAATTTACTTATTTACCTTGTCAAGTCTTATAATATTAACTTTTGCTCAAAATCAAATTGTCACTATAAAATTCCAAGAGAATCTACTCTTATTTATCAACTTCTATCACATTATACAAACTGGTTAATATTTGCAAACCAACTTTTCAAAAAGAATATTTTTTATATCAAACAACTTCTTATATATAACAACAATAATCTAATAAATTGATAACACATCTTAGTCAAACTTGATTTTAATCTTCAAGGCAAAATCCTTTTTTGATACAATCTTTATTATAACAACAATTTCAACAAGCTAGTACAATTCCAAAAAAGTCAAACAAAAGAGAAAATAATTAGTATCTCTTATTAATAACAAAATAATAATATAATAATATAAAATACAAAATCATCACCAGAGACTATATGATATGTAAAAGCTCATTAGTTATTCAAACATTTGGACGAAACATATCCCGTATAGTCTAAAAGTCATCAACCAATCTAACAAAAATATCAGAAAGCTTCATAACAACAAATACATTACCCTAATAGCCTTCAAAGTTAAACTGCTCTTGGAAACTTTTCCAACTTGTCTTACACTCCACCAACTATACCCTAACCAATATCCAGATATCCTCTGTCCATGATACAAGCTCTGCACTGAAGATATTCAACAAGTTTTTAAATGTTCAGAAGCATTACAAGCAACTGAACAAATTATAAATACTATTAATCAGACTCTCCATCTAGACAATAATCACAAACTAATCTCACACATATGACAATTGTCGAATTATCATATAAAATTATAGACAAAATCTTCTCCACTTCAATCTCTACCAACTGGATTAAGGCAGCAACAGAATCTTTAACTTTGTTACATGATTTAATTTGTAAACTACATTGCTCCACAGCCAACACCTCATCTCTTACTGAAATTAAATAGAATTATATTAAGTCGTACAATCTAATCAACTTCATCAATCCAGAAATCAGAAAAACCTCACAGACCAAAGACAACTTCAATAACTCACAAGACAACACTATTATTGATCTACCTTCTACCGTCACTAACTCATTTATCCAATCTAAATATAATTATTCCAAATGTATTTATAGCTTAACAACTCTATCTGCTAATTTCAACTCTATTTTCTCTGATATTGAGTAAGTATTTATAGCTGCTTGGTGTTATCTGGCAAAATATATTGTTTTAAACTTTCTTTTCAATATTAGTCATATGGTTACTGTAGGCAAGCTAGCATTTAACTCATTGTACCAACACATGAGAGATATTGTTTCTTTCACAATATATATCATGTTATATACAAATCAAATAAAGAAATGATATTTACCTACTTTAAAAAAAAATAATAAAATAAAATACAAAATATAAACAATCTTCTTATCTATATATTAAAATACAACCGTATGTTTGTCCATATGTTTTGCGTCTGTTATATCCAACCAATCAAATCGTTCACAGTATTAGTACACTCAGTATAAGAAACACATGATAAAAAACGTAGTGACATGCTACACGCGCTATAAAAAAAACAAATGGTTGTAAGCTAAATATTACTAACGTAATCAGACGTAATACATATATTTTGTAGTTTAATAAGTTTCTGTCAAAAGCTAAGATTAAAATATTATGTGACATCGATAGTGAGCTGATCGCATCGGATTCCAATTCAATTTAATACACATTGAAATTATTTTATTTCCTGCCAACCACTGGTTCTTACGCCAAAGCTGAACAGATGTTAGCACTTTAGTAATCTAGATAGATAGATAGATATATTTTATATAACATAGTAAATAATAAAAAAATATCTGGCCAGTTATTTCTAGCATATATTAGACACGTGATATACTACAGTATTGTGAATTATAAGCGCACCTGCACAAGTGCCATAAGGGTGCCGCACGAGTAGTGCATAAACAACACCCCTCTGCAGCCGAAAATAGCAATTAAAACTCTGCTTACAAAAACGAGGTATTGATCATGTGATTTCCGACTTTATCGATGTTGGAAAATCCAATACTTGATAGAGTTTTCAAAAAAAATATAATTTATGATCGTTTCAATTTTTTTAAAAGAAACCATCAATCAATAAATTCTAACGTTGATGTATCTACAACTGGAAATTAATATAATTAATTATATCAAGATTTGGCTCTAATAATGCTCTAACCGAGATGTTATTATGGTCAGTTATATGATTTTCATACTGTTAAAATTTTTCCTATAAATTT
>CAJVPV010001827.1:0-14546 GCA_910591835.1 Acaulospora morrowiae | reverse complement strand
AATTAATGTTAATTTCAAGGGGGCATGGTTACAATATGCAAATTTTAGTGAAGCTTATATGACAGGCGTGCAATTCGGTGAGTTACCTTTTTTAGATCTTGAGAACCCGTGTTATTGCTGCAGCTATTCTCCAGACGGACATTTCCTTGCCGTTGCTAGTGGAATGAAAATTTACCTTTACAATGTCGCAACGTTAGAAAAGATGCATACTTTCGAAGGACATACTGATACCGTTCGAAGTGTGACCTTCTCACCTGAGGGCACCCAACTGGCATCGGGCAGCTACGACAAAACGGTGCGTCTGTGGTCGATCGGGAATTTAGATCTGAACACACGCATTATAGAAGGACATGCTGGCGCTATTTGGAGTGTGACCTTCTCACCTAATGGCACCCAATTGGCATCGTGCAGCGATGACAAGACGGTGCGTCTGTGGTCAATTGAGAATTTAGATCTGAATCCACGCATTTTAGCTGAACATACTGATAAGGTTCGATTTGTGACCTTCTCACCTGATGGAACTAAACTGGCATCGTGCAGCGATGACAAGACGGTGCGTCTGTGGTCGATCGAGAATTTAGATCTGAATTCGCGCATTCTAGAAGGACATACTAATTGGGTCAGAAGTGTGACCTTCTCACCTGATGGCACCCAACTGGCATCGTGCAGCTCAGACATGACTGTGCGTCTATGGTCTGTCGAGAATTTAGATCCGGATCCACGCATTCTAGAAGGACATACTGGTTGGGTCGGAAGTGTGATCTTCTCACCTGATGGCACCCAACTAGCATCGTGCAGCTACGACAAGACGGTGCGTCTGTGGTCGATAGAGAGTTTAGATCTGAATCCACGCATTTTAGAAGGACATACTGATCGAGTTTGGAGTGTGACCTTCTCATCTGATGGAAACCAACTGGCATCGTGCAGCTCAGACAAGACGGTGCGTCTGTGGTCTCTCGAGAATTTAGATATTAATTTACACATTCTAGAAGGACATACTAGTTATATCAATAGTGTGACCTTCTCACCTGATGGCACTCAACTGGCATCGTGCAGCGATGACAAGACGGTGCGTCTGTGGTCGATAGAGAATTTAGGCTTGTATCCACGCATTCTAGAAGGACATACTGGTCGAGTTTGTAGTGTGACCTTCTCACCTGATGGCACCCAACTGGCATCAGGGAGTTGGGACAATACGGTGCGTCTGTGGTCGATCGAAAATTTAGATCTGAATCCACGCATTCTAGTTGGACATACTGGCGCTGTTTGGAATGTGACCTTCTCACCCGATGGCACCCAACTGGCATCGTGCAGCGATGACAAGACAGTGCGTCTATGGTCAATCGAGAATTTAGATCTGAATCCACGCATTCTAGTTGGACATACCAATAAGGTTCAATTTGTGGCCTTCTCGCCTGATGGCAACAAACTGGCATTGTACAGAGATGATAATATTGTGCGCCTGTGGTCGATCGAGAATTTAGATCTGAATCCAAGCATTCTAGAAGGACATACTGGAGCTATTTGGAGTGTGACCTTCTCACCTGATGGCACCCAACTAGCATCATGCAGCGATGAAAAGATGGTGCGTCTGTGGTCTCTCGAGAACTTAGATCAGAATCCACGTATTCTAGGACATACTGATGACGTTCGATTTGTGACCTTCGCACCTGATGGCACTCAACTGGTATCATGCAGTTACTGTGAAGTGTATCTGTGGTCGATCGAGAATTTAGATCTGAATCCATGCATTCTAGTTGGACATACTAATAAGGTTCAGTTTGTGACCTTCTCACCCGATGGCACCCAACTGGCATCGTGTGGCGATGACGAGACGGTGCGTCTGTGGTCTATGGTATCTGGTAACTGCGTAGCTATTATATACTTTCCCAATGCGATTTATATTCTTGATTGGAAAAATACAAAAGCAGCTGAACTTTTATTAACGGGTGATGATAAAGTTATTAGTTTGTGGCATGTAAAAAGAATAGATGATCAAACGTCGCAAGTCGCTTTGTATTGGACTTCACGTCAAAATATGTTATGGATTTCTAAAGCATATATTCAAGACGTGAAAGGATTAGATCCAATGAATATACGGCTTTTAAAGCAAAGAGGTGCCACTGAAGACTCGAAAGTTTAACGAAAACGACCAAGCTTAAGTCGAAATTATTAACAGTCATATTGTGATACTCTAACTAGCGCTTTATTTGTATTTTTAAATTTATTACAAATAAAAAAATATTTACAATTATATTACATAAACCCATCACTTAATCATAATAATATAAATGTATCGTAACTACGTCACGAGCTCGAACAAGTAATCACGCAATTTTTACGATCATTTTAGTTATAAAGCGCACATGACCACGTCCAGTACAGTAGAGCTTGGATCCGGATATATAATTAGATATCTTTAGAAGTATTGTTTTTAATCCAGATTTAATCTGAGCATATAATTAAATATACTGTTTTAAATCCGTTTATAAAATAGTTAATCCAGATATATAACTATATCCTATTAAATATCTGGTTTTAAATCTATGAATATAATTTAAATCCGAATATACTGTATAACCAAATTTTTAAATTCAAATATATAATTAAAATTTTAAATCTATTATTTTTTATATTTTAAATAAAACTTTTATAAAGTAAAATTAAGATTTATATAAAAAATATTATTAGTTTATAATTTTATAAATAAATTATTAATATATGAATGTAATAAAAATTTGTATTAGGAGTTACAGTATATTGTAAGGGGTAAGCTGAGACACGACGCACGTCACGTGACTAATCGTCGCAAAGGGTACCGCGAGGAACCTGTTCCAGTGCACGATTATCTAATGTGGAGAAAAGAAAGAAGTGATTGTGAAAAGGGGACTTATGTAATAGGACTTAGCTTACCTATTGTTATTAAAGTATAGCCGCACTAGCCTCTGTAAATAGAAAGAGATGTATAAAAAGAAAGAGACAAGCATTAATAAAAAAAATCAAGACCCGTTATGACAATAAATTACTCGACCAAATCAGAACACGCCTCCTTCACCTTAAGTACTACTCACCCTATCCGCGGTTACGCGAAATCTCGTCGTCCTGAGCGACTGACTCGCCGTTACACCCCACAATATATTAAAATATTATTTATAATTTCGCTAATAACAAAATTATTTAATAATATTTTTAATTAAACTTTTTATTCATACTTTCAGGAGTGTAAATATTATTGCGTGAAGTAGAATAGCATTTGTTTTAATAAAGCATGAGAGATACAGGAGTGTTTCAAGACTAAACACTAAAATCTCGAATATGAACTGACTCTAAAAACTACATAAACTATCTTATTTATTGTCGTGGGCTCTCCGGCAAGCCCACACTACTGATAGTCGCTTTAAGGTTCCACAATAAGGTAAGTTTCTCTTCTAATTCTTGAGGCGTGTTTCCGATTTGGCCGTTCTCTCACTTTAACTTCTATACCAACTAACCTAGAACCCTTCCAGTGCCAATTCCCTTAGGCAACCCTCTGTTCTCTCTTGTAGTCGCGTAGCCCAAGTTACAAGTCTATTTCGGCACACTAAACACAATATAAGAGTTTATCTTTAAACGTTACTTTATTGTTTATTACTTAAACGCTAGTCTCTAAACTAAACTTCCTCCTTCGCCTACATGCTATTGAATGGCGCATGTATTTATACATTCGCCTGTTATTTACATGTTTACATCTGATCGCTATTTTACACTACTCTAGAAATTTCCACCACTAACTTTCCCACACCAATTTTCCCACCTTAATTTTCCCATAGATCACGACAACAAAATGACGTAACATGATATCGTGTTGCATGCCTGTGTCGATTTTACCCATGACATTATATACCTTGTTGACGCGTCTCTATCCACCATCATCGACATTATTGTTACGCGACGCGCCTCAATTTCGCGTTCCCATCCCTATTGTTCTCACAACGGTATGAAGAATCATTTATATTCGTACTTTGTTGCCGTGCTAGATCAATCATGTCCCAATCTTCCGCATCTAGTGTTTGTTGCGGAAAATAATAGTGTCGTGGGCAAAAAGGGGATTTCGGTAACGCGATGTGTCACGTTACGTAATTAGTGTTGTTGTGAAGGAACGGTGGGAAATTAAGTGTGGGAGAATTTAAAAGTAAAATTTCTAGAATAGCGTAGAACAGGGATCAGATGTAAACATATAAAAAATAGGCGCATGTATAAATACATGCGCAATTCAGTAGCATGTAGACGGATCTTTGGGGATTCGAGTTAGTTAAGAATAAACTAGCATTTAACATTAAAGTAAAGTCGTAAATAAACACTTACCTTGTTTTCTTGTGTGCCCGAAATACTTGTAACTCGTGCTACGCGACTAAGCGGGAGAACCGAAGTTTGCCTAAGGGAATTGGCATAGGAAGGATTATATTAGTCGATAGAGATGTTAAAGTAAGACCGGCCAAATCGAAGACACACCTCAAGAGTGAAAGGAGAAGCCTACCATATTGTTAACCGAACGAAGCAAGAAGCAACGTGGGTTAGCGACCGACTCGCCGATTAGCCCACGACAATAGTTTGAAGATGAGACAATAGGTGACTCTGCTAACATTTCATTTGAACCGAATGCTACGCCTGTATGCAAATGATCTTCTTCTAAATCACCGACTAGCTGTTGAACTTTAGAATGTGCATGAGTTATATGTTGTTGGAATTGCGGATGGTGTTGAGGAAATAGCGAAGGTGCAGGGGTGAGAGAGGGTTTATATAAATGAGATGCATTCTGGGATAAAGTGGTCACGTAAGTTAGCTATTCCGCAGGCGTAGGATGTAATTGCTGAAGTGAAGGGGAGATCACATTTGTTGACGAATGTATGGGTATCTGAGTGTGAAAAATTGGACTTTCTTAATTTTATAACTGGATATTTTTATGCAACTTGAAAGCTTAGTGATGTTAATAGCTGCCTTTCTGCATATGTCACGAGAATCTGTATCTGGGAATTGATTGAAATCTATGTAAGGTCTGTGAAGAGATATAACTACCGCGTAATAAATTTGATTCATATAAAGATTTGGATCACCAACGGCAGTAGGGTTGCACAGTACTGTAAATGTGAAGATAAGGCCAATGACCAAGCGCGCAATGCATTCTCAATAGCTAGTAGAGTGTTACGAAATGATCCCAGATGTGAAAAGCAGGGCTGTTCCTGTAAAATATTTCATTAACTTCGAATATTGTAGTCGTAGACAGGTAGGGGTTTCCTAATATCCAGGAGAAATAATGTCTCAGAGATTGTGTGTGATTGGGCGAGTGGAACATACCCGAGGAAGCACAGACGAGGGTTTCAGCATTCATGACGCTCCAAAATACTCTCACTCTCATCGCCTTTTCTAATTCGCTAATATTCCATTTTGAACAGTCACTATTTAATTCCAGGTCCATAGACATTCCAATAAGTGTCCAAATTTGACAAGAATCGGTAAAGATAATATTAGCAATGTTAGTTGAATTTGTCTTGGAAGACGTATGAACTTACCGATTTAACATAAATTGAGCCAATAAAATAAAGATCCGAATCGAATAATTTCGAATCTGCACACTCAAAAATCATTTGATTATATAGTATTTAATACAAGTATAATTAATGGCCAATAATATCGCATATACCAATCGCGCGATCAAAAAACTATATCGCCAGCAGAATCCGGTTCATCCTCTGACCTAAGCACCCGCTTATCATCGGTATATACGTAGCAAGCCTTAGCCATCAGGCTATACAACAAAAGAAGAGACGATGTTTTTTTTGTCTTTAAGCTGTTTAATGAATGCTGGAATGTGTATTGTAACACAGAAAAGAGTGGTGCGACTTATACTGAATTCCGGGTTTCTCCACGATATTGGGAAGAAAGACTGCAGTAGCAAGTACAATGAGTGCGATAGAAACAAGCACGAGCTTGGAAAAAGGGAGAAGAAAGAAGAATCGCGACACAATCGCAATAGCTCCACGTGACTGGGTTATGCGAGGATCGAACATGGCACTATGAGGCCAATTAATGGGATTATGTAATAGAAGTAGTGTGAAAATCAAATAACAAATGTTTCGTCATAAGATTTTTCATAGTTTTACTTAATTTGTAATTATCATTTTTATTATGTAATGAAGTTGTAAAAATGTATAAAAGAAAAGAGAGCATTAAATAAAGAAAAGCCAAGTTATCATCTCTCGGCCATAATCAATTCCGCCTCACCGTAAACATTTACTATCGTTACGCGAATTTAACTTCCCATTAGCGACAGACTCGCCGATCACCGTTACAATATAAAAAATCCGGAAATCGTAAGTCTTATAAACTTCAATTCCCAAGCGTTATAGTTTGCTTCTTGATTTTATAACTTTGTATTCATCCTTCGTCAGAAATTTTTCTAAAATTGTCTGATTTTAGATAATTAATACCATGATAATGTTCTTTTTTTATCACACCTATTGCCAGTGTTCATAGTGTTGTGGGGACAATAGGGATGGGAACGCGACATTGAGGCGTGTCGCGTAATAATAGTAACATTGATGGAATGATGTAATAATTGATAATAGCATTTAATGGGATGGACGCTTCAACTTTTGCCGTTAAAATTGACATTTAACGAGGAGAATGTATTTCCTCTTTTACGAACAACCCTCTTTGGTGATTATTCGCTACCTTATGGTAACCAGATGGCAGTTGTCGATGTGGATAACGGTATCGTGATATTTGAATTAATGATGTTACTATTGACCATTGAATTTGCACGGCTTCTGCTTGCTGATATTATGTCACCAATAATCATTCTTCGATCTTTCACCAAGGAATTAGACTCTGCATTTCTTGGCTTGCTTACGATTCCAACATTAAGAGGTTTGAAGGGTGAGGATGATAAAGACACATCATTGGGATAAGATGAAATGGGCTCACTGAGTGAGATCTCAGCGAGACTGAATTTGATTAAGGCGGTGAATAAGACATGTTTTGATTGATCGGAGGAGTGGATACAGATCCATTACCACCGGCTAATGGTGTTGGTGATACGGAATTTACAATGTCTTTATCATCCGATTTGTTAGTAATATTTAAACTTTTCTTATTTCCAACCTTAACACTTTGATCACTACTGCTACTGCTATTTCTTGGTGTTTTACTTTCTCTGCTAAGAGTAGTATCTTTCCTCTTTATTTTCTCACTCGGTGAATCCAAAGACTTGCCTGTTTCTGTTTTCTTTTCGTTGAATTTCGATTCAGTTTCTTCTACCTTTTTCCACTTTCTCCAACAAAGAGGACAGTTTTATGTAGTTGGTGAGGGGGATAAAGTTTAGCTTGGAGCTTTGAGTTTAGAGTTTGAGGACGCTCTTTACTTTTGTCCACTTTATTAAATAAATGCTACAACTTTACAAAATCAATTTACATTCTTTAAGTATAAACTAAGTCTACGCCACTACAGTAAACGATTTTAAGAGTGAGAGAGACATGACGTTACCTTTGTGCACCATGAATAGTGACAATTTTAATCTTGAAACGCGCCTAGGAAAAGATGGTCAAGAAGAGATTAGCAAGTGCGCGAAAGTCGGTCAAATGTAATCCACCTCGAAGTTAAAGCCTTACCTTATTTAGTGCCAAAATCCAAGCATTCGATTATCGTCACGCGAAGAGTGAGCCGTTTTAGCGACAGGCTCGCCGGTGACGAAAACAATAGCTATTCCTATATGATACAATTTTATGTGATAATATTTGTAATTTGCGAACATAAGCTTGCCCACACATTACTTATAATATGATTTCTTGGGAAACTATAATGGTATTCCATATAGGCGTCACAAAAAGTGTAATCTAAATATGCAATATTGGTCAGATTAAATTATAATAAGAATGTTATATGGTTGGTCGTTAAAACTGAAGACTTGAAAAAATAGAAACTGTACCTTGCAAAATTACCATGTTTAACACATGGCTAAACAACATAAGGAACTACAAGACAAGACATTAAAATATTTACAAAGTTAAAAAAAGAATTTGCATATCTAAAATTTTAAGCTATATTATATTGAAACAATATTGGTTCTGCGAGACTTTAATTTAGACCGGCGATTTCACAAATTACGCGAATTTCGCCTATGTGATAGATCTATAATAAAGTCATGCGTAACCAATAAATTACATTTGTACAGGTATTCTCGTGACCCGGAAATTCCACACGAAAATAATACAAATGCTGCTGTATGTATGCTGCACAAACCTGTAAAAATATTATACGGAGAAACAGCCACCCTGTCACTTAATTTTGGTAATAAATCTCTGCTGGGATCGACTAATAAAATTATGTAATAAGAATAATGTGAAAATCAAACAACAATTGCTTCGTCATGAGAATTTTTGTAATTTTTGCTTAATTTGTATTTATCATTTTTATTATGTAATAAGTGTGCAAGAATATATAAAAGAAAGAAGAAATTGAATAAAGAAAAAATAATCAAGTCCAGTTAGAAAAGTCTTTTTGGCCACAATCATTTCCGCCTCACCCATAAACAAAACACCATCGTTACACGAAACTAAGTTTCAATTAGCGACAGACTCGCCGATCACCGTTACAACGCATAAATGCCCATTACATTCCATTATCGATTATTACATTATTCCACCATCACCAGCACTATTGTTATGAGACGTGCCACAATGTCGCATTCTCGTTTCTATTGTTCCCATAACGATGTATAAACAAACATGTTATGAAGTATGACTCAAAAATGAGAACAAAAGGGGAATAGTCGAAAAGACTTTTTACTTAAAAAGTCATGTAAATAGAATTATTTGGCGTCCAAAAAATGCTTTTGAGAAAGGGGGCCGTAGAGAGGAGGTCAATCAGGTTTAAGAAACGCCAACACCATCTCCATCGTCGATACACCATAGGAACCTGTGAATAACGGTGGCGACAGAATGGCGCCAATTTCTTATCCAGCTATAAAATTAAAAAAGCCTCCAATTTTTTACACTCAGATACCCATACAATTGTCAACAAATGTGATTTCCCCTTCACTTTAGCAATTACACCCTACGCCCGCGGAACAGCTAACTTACGTGACCACTTTAGCCCAGTATGCATCTCAGTTATATAACCCGCTTTCACCCTGCACCTTCGCCATTTCCTCAACACTATCCGACATTCACACAACATCAAACCTATGTACAGTATATTCTAAAGTTCAACAGCTAGTCGGTGATTTATAAGACCATTTATATATAGACGTAGAAATGGAATGTTAGCAGAGTTACCTATTGTTCCATTTTCAAATCATTATTTTCCGCAACAAACCCTAGATGTGGAATATTGGGTTTGATTGATCTAGCATAGCAACAAAGTACAGATATAAATAACTCTTCATTCAATAATATTTATTTGTTCCAAAGAAATCAAATATACAGATTTAAAAATTTGATTATATATTCAGATTTATATTCAAATTTAAATTATATATACTGTATATTATTTAAAACATTTAATAGGATATCTGGTTATATATCTGGATTTGGCTATTTTATAAATGGATTTAAAACAGTATATAAAGTAAAAATATATTTCAGTTTAAATTAAATCATATTGATATACTGTAAATTTAAGCTTAACTATCTGTGCTTGCACTTATACTTCTAAATGATGTAAATAGTATAATGTATAGTATAATATAAAAATTTTTTTAATTATCTAATGGAGGATGAATACTATCTAAAATATTAAAAAAATTTTTAAAAAACATTATTCTTCTAAAAAATTCTGGACTAATGTATTCTTTTAGAATCTATTAGATTTCCACAATCGGAAAATAATTTTTCACTAGGAGTTGATGTAGCTAAAACTGAGAGTGGTGTTGTAAATAGTAGTAAAGTCGAATATATAAGAGAAGTAGCATATTATAGTAAAAACAAAAAAGCATATAATAAACAACTATGTATAATAAAATATACCATCATTATAATACTTCGTATATTATATAATTTTTACTTTATATTTAAAAATAATATATGCGGAGATTTTTAAAAGAAATTTTTATATATTTTAATAATTTTTTATAATTATATTAAAAGAAATATCTCTTTACATTAAAAACTAATTTCAAATTTCAAATACATATTAATATTTTTTATTTAAGACCTAATTCATGTTCCTTAATAGTATTAGCTATTTGTAATTCTCTTAATTTTTCTTTTCGTTCTGCAATTATCAGTATATATTCTTCATACTCCAATTTTTCCATTAATGTCATGTGTTTTCTTTTTCTATATTTGTTAAATTAGCTTTTGATAACTTGCATGGTTTTTTATTACTTGTCTGCATTATTAATTATTGGCATTTTTTGGATTAGCAGTTTTAGAAGATCGTTTAACTATTAAATATATTTATAATTAATATTGAATAAATAAATTATTATAAAAATTATTTAATAAAAAATACTAACCACTTCATTTAATTGCTAATTTTTTACGTGCAATTTCACTTTTGTCATAATCATTAAGATTTATATTAAAAAATTTTTTTATTTTAATTCTTTTAAAATTGTGCATGTCTAATTTTTGCTCTTTAAATATGATAAATAAATTAAATTAAATAAAACAAAAAATTATTAAACAAATTTATAAAAAATAAATAAATAAATAACCTTGAAATAGCTGTTATTAATTTTAGTTTTTTTCTTTTTTTATTACTCATAGCATATGCTGCTTCTGCACTATTTGTATTATTGGGTGTGGCATGCCAAGAATTATATGAAATTTTTGACATATATGGATTTAATGATGCAGTAGCATAAGGATTTTGATAATATTGAACTCAATCTAATTAATATAATAGATTAGATTTTATTTTTAAAGAATTAATTATATTATAAATATATAAGGTATTTACCTGTAAAATTATTATCAATTTCTAATAATTTATTAAAAATAAATTCAATTTTTTTAGCCAGCACCATTAATAAAAATTCCATATAATTTTTAATAATATTATTAAATCATTTTTCATGTAACTTTCTATTTTATAAATATATTATTATTAGTAATTAAATTAATAAAAATAATTATTATTATTTCTTACTATTTATAATGAACTTGACAAGATTTAACTATATGTATTAAATGTTCCTCCCAATTATAAGTATTATCTATTGAAACTAATGTTTTAACTAATCCAATAGCCAATGCCATATCAAGATTACCAATTATACAATTCCATTCTTCTTCATTAATATGTTTAAATTTTGATATTCTCCAGTAAATAATTTAATAATATTAAAAAGTGATTCAAATATTTGTTGATATACACTTGCTATTGCTTGATTTATAAAAACTTATGCAAATATTAAAACTAATAAAATAATTTATATTAATATTTAATAATTATATATATTAAATTAATAAAATAATTACTTAAATGTATTAAAATTTTTGTTATAATAATTGATTTCAAACTTATTGATTTATTTAGAAATTCTTTTAAAATATAAATCAATTTCAAAATAAATTTATTTAATCCATTTTTCTATTTGTACTTGAGTAGTACAAACAATCATTATATACCCATCATTAAAAAAATCTTATTTAAAATAATAAATAAAATTGTATAAAACAAGATTATTGAATATATTCTTGAATACTATCAATATTTCATGAAAAATAATAAATAACATCTAATAAATCTTGTTCAAATAAATGTTTTTTTTTTATAATTTATTAGTATTATATAGAGATATATAAACTTCATATAGATTATCATCAAAGTAAATTTTAATTATGCTTCTTATATTAAATAAATTTTAAATAAATTAATTATTATTAACTTTATAATTTAAAAATATAATTACTATTATAATATAAGTAGAAGTAACATCCAATAAATCTTTATTGGCTTGTTTAATAAGAGTTTGAAATCTTTGTTTAATGATAATAAGTGTTTATATAAAAGGTGATGGTGGATATATTGTTGGGGATTATAACGGCGAGTCTGTCGCTACATCGCGATCGCCGATTGTGTAACATCGAAAGAGGCGTGGAGATGTGGCACGAGGTAAGTGAAAGTGTTAGATAATAGTCTGAGTTTTATAGTAAAAGGATGGTATTTTATTGTTGCTTTTTCTCTAGTACATTTCTCTCTTTATATATATGTTAAGAAATCCCCAAAATCCCTAAAATCCCTAAAATCCCAAAAATCCCTCAAGCCCCAATTAAACCCCAATTGGGTGAAGATGACATATGTTAAATCTATCTAATTTTTCGGTCCCTCTTATACTAATAATAATTTGGTTTACTAAAATTTTTTTTTAAAAAATCTATTATAATTTGTTAATATTTTTTTATTTGTAAATTAAGCTATATATATTTTTATTCTGAATGAAAACTTAATTTATAATCTTTTATTCTGTAGTATCTTAGTTTAATTTTGCTATTATCAAGTTTATAATATAAATATTATTTTTTTCAAAAAATATTAATACTGTATATCAAGAATTGAATTTTAAAAGTTTCTTATATAATATGATCTAAACTTTTTTAGCATTTAGTTTTCTTGATTTTAATAATACAAATTTGAAAAAAAAATTAAATTAAATTAAACAAATATTCTAACAAAAATTAATTATTACATTAAAAATTTATATTTAAAAATTGAAAATCTTTTGATTTGTTTAAAAGTAAATTAATACCTATTTATATATTGGTTTATTTTGTTTGTTATTTTAATACTTTTGATAATAATAAAGATACGTAAATGATATAATTTATAATGTATTACATAATATATGAATTTTTGTTTACATTTTTAATAATTTTAAATTAACTAATTATAATTTTTAATTAATTATGTCATTTAAAAACTTGATATAATAAAAAATTTAGAATTAAATTAAAATAAACAAAATTTTTCAAAAAATTTGTTGAAAAATATACTTGTAATTATAATAATTAAATATAAATAAAATATAAATATAAAATAATTGTCATATTTAAAAACAATAAAGTAAAATAATTTAATTACTTAAAAATATATAGATTATAAAAAACACTTCTTTAAAAAAGTAATTAAAAAATCCATAAAAAAAATAGTATTCAAATAAAATAAAGATTAATTATGTTCAAAGTGCAAGTTTCATACTGAAGATATTCAATATGTCTTCAAATGCACTAAGGCTTTACTAGTAGCTGACCAAATAATTAAGACTATTAATTAAGTTTTCCATTTGAATAACAGTTACAAACTTATTTCATATATAAAGCAAGTCATTGAACTGTTATATAAAATAACAAATAAAATATTTTTTTTTAATTACTGCCAACTGGATCAAAGTAACAATAGAATTTCTAATTTAACTATATAACATGATCTGAAAACTACATTGTTTTATAGCTAACTCTTCACCTCTCACTAGAATTAAATGAAATTATATCAAATTCTTCAATTTATTTATATCTTCCAAACTAAAAAATAAGAATACTTCACAAGTTAAAAATATTCAATATTAATTTATAAGAAACATTATTATTAATTTGTCTTCTATTGTTACTAATATATTTATTTAATCTGAATATAACTATTCTAAATATATTTATAGTCTAATATTTTCATCTTTTAATTATAACTATAATTTTTTTAATACTAAATAGGTATTCATAATTACTTAATACTATTTGATAAGATATATTATTTTAAATTTTCTTTTCAATATTAGTTATATGGTTATTGTAGACAAGCTAGTATTTAACTCAGTATAGCAATATATAAGAGATGTTGTTTCTTTTACAATGTACTATATATCTTGTTATATATAAATCAAATAAAGAAATAATGTTTACTTACAAAAAAAATAAAATAAAAAACAATTTAATATTAATTATATTTTATAAAATATTAATTTAATTTATAATAGTTTTATAAAATTTTTATATTTTATTAATAAATATTGATTCTTTTATAATAATTATTTACTTATTATAATATTATTATATTTATAAATTAAAAAATAATAAAAAATTAAAAATTAAAAATACAATATTTAATATATAATTTTTGTTTTTATTTTAATTGAAAATTTAGAAAATAATATTAACATTTTGAAAATAATAATCAATTTGGTTTTTTTTATTAAATAATATTTTACAAAATCAACTTTATATATAAAAATAAATAAAAAATAAATAAAGATTATAAATAAAAAAATAAGATATTTTTAATTCAAATATTTTAAATTAACAAATGTTTTTTGAAAATTTTTTTTTAAAAAAACCTATAATGCAAGTTTGTTTATTATACTTTTTATTAAATAAAATATTCTAAAGACTGTGTTTATTTTTTTTTTTTAATCCTGCAATTAGGTTGATGTTATTTATTTATTAAATCATAGAGAACTATTACATGCACGAGAATACATGCAAAGTACAAATTTCCCTGACTCAACTTACCTGTCTTTAGCCGAAGTCTCTAGATGCGATTTATGGGGGTAATGTATTGTTCTCCTAAAGGAT
>CAJVPV010001826.1:0-14553 GCA_910591835.1 Acaulospora morrowiae | reverse complement strand
AGTTTGAAGAAGAACTTGTTTCTGAGTTGTTTGATGAATTCTTTGACCTTGTCTTGTTCAATAATAGGTAAGATGTTGGTGTTGTTCTTGTTATACCAGTGAACTGGTGATAGGGGTCTCTTAGGTTTGATGAAGCCTTGTGGCAGTCTCTTCACAGCATATATGTCGTCTCTTAATATTTGAACTGCTGCTTGGATCATTTCTGGGTCATTGTTAACAGGGAAGTAAGAGTAAAGATATTCAGGAAGGTTTGTGTATAATGGGAGGAGAAGTTGTTTAGGTGGAGGTAGGTTGAAGTAGGATTGAGGTAATTTGCTTGGGACATAGTAATGATCTCTCAGTTTGCCCACAAGTTCATGAAAATTTCTCAAATCAGCTCTACTTGTCAAAGGGAAGATACCATAAAGTTCATATAAGTAATATCAATTATATTTATAATAAAACTATTGTATTTATTTAAAAAACTTTACTTTATATAACATGTTGCTTTTTTAAAAAAAGTAAATATAACTAAGTATTATTGATATATTTATTTATTAAAAGAATTTATTAAGAATTTATTTAGATTTTTATATTATTTTAGAAGAAAAAAAAGTTTTAAAATATAAGTTTAGCAATCAACTTCTAGAATATAATAATAACATTAATCTTTCTTAATTACAACTTGTTATATATATAGGAATAATTCACTTGGGTTCAGAATTCAATTGGTTCAAAACTTTTGCAAATATTAGAAATCTGTTTGAAACTCATAACTAAATATCAAATCTCAAAACAATATTTTAATTTTTGTACAATATTAATGCAATAGTCAAGATTTGCAAAAAATATTTTTTTATAAATAAAAAAATATCACTTAAAGAAAAATATTTTACTATCAATATTGATAATAATCTCTTAAGATATCTAAGCTGTCTAATTGGTATCTTCTATAACCTTTACTAAATATCATTTACTAGCACATCTGCTTTGACATTATAAGTTTTCTTTAATTTCTTCAACAAATTTGAATATTATTTAATATAATTGATGAAGTTGTTAACTTATTATAAGACAATGAATATGTTATTCAAAAAATCAATATTTTTGCCAATATATCTTCTTAAATGCTATTAAAAAACATTAAATTATCATATTCAACTTTATAAAAACAATCTTTTCTATTTTCACTATGTAGCATTCTATTGGCAGTTCTAATAAACTTATTATATAATATTACAGTATTGTTTACTAGGCCTCAAGACTCTTTTTTATTAGAACTAACCCAAATAAGTTAGTTAATCTCTTGTTAGATATCAACAAACAGCCAAGAAAAGAATTTAGACAAAAATCTTATTTGATTATCTTTATCAAATTTGAAACAGAAAATAAAGACTTTTTTAATTTTAATAAGATAACAAAATTCAAATATAATTACCAAAAAGAATACAAAAAACTTGAAAGAAGATTTCAAAGAGTTTATCAATCAAAATACAAAGTATCAGAACTTAATAGAAATATCAAATTCAAAATTAGACTTCTCCTAAATACTAGTTTCTTTATTATCTACTTAAGATATTGTATATTAATATTTTTTATCTCAATTCATATTATCTAACACAAATCATAAAATATGAATACAATTTCTTGTGCTACTTCAGAAATAGCAATAAGTTAAACTATTATAACTTGCTACAAAGAACAAAAAAATATTTAAAGACTATCTATCAGAGCTACCTCTTTCTTCAAATCTAGTTTCAGTACAAATAAATGTCAAAATATTATACAAAATTCTAATCTTGGATAGAAGTACTATAGCAAGCATAGTAGGCTCTCTTTACTTATACTACAAATTTAATCTTTTTTTAGACTTCTATTTTTCTATACTTTCAAAATTATTCAATGAACCCAAAAATATTCTTAAGTTGCTTATTTCTTTTCAATCAGAAAAGATAAGAACCTTAAAAACTTAAATGACATGATTAGAGAAATCAAAAAATTCTTTATTATTTCTTCTAAAATTTCTTTCACTTATTTTGATCTTTCACCTCAAAAACTTCTTCATCTTCTCCTATAATAAATTAGAGCTTGAATTTATTCACTTCTTTCTATTAGACATATCTGTTCACAATATTAAAAAAGTTGTCAAAATCTTAAAACCAAATACTTTTTTGAAAAACTTCAACTTTTTCAAATACAAAAACTCTTTTCCAACATTTTCATTAATTATCAATGAATACAAATTCAAACTAAAAATTCAAATTCCTATTACAAATTTCTAACATATAATTCTTAATTAAAAATCTCAAGGAGAATTACCAGTTCTCTCTAAGACTTGAACCACTTGGATTGATTTACAAATATTTCAAATCAACAAGTCCAAACTTATATCAGCATTAAAAAACATTGATTCAAGCTTAAATATTAACTGACTATTATATAGTGATCTTGACTTTAAAGAAAAAATCAAAATTCTTTACAACTACTATAAATTTTAAAGAATTCCAGAAAATTGATTTGTCAATTAATGCATGAAACTATTAAAAAGTCCTGAAAAAATCAACAGAATCTTAAAAGACAAAAGCATAATGCCTCTAAAGTTTCTTTTGATTAATAATAACTCTTTTTTAACCCTTATACTGTATATCAATTACATCAAACATTCCACTTCTTCAAACTTTCTAAATTTCTTATTATTAAAAAGATATTTATATCAATGTAGAAAAATAACTTAAAAAGCAAATCAAAAAAATTAACAAAATCATAATACAACTTAAAAACAACTGTCCATCCTCATTTTTTGTCAATTAGGAATTCTTATCTCTTTTTAAGATTTCTAATTACAACTCTAACATATCAGTAAAAGATCTTTAAAAACTAAAAAAAACTTTTAATCAAAAAAGTTTTAATTCAGTTCCAGCAAGAATCTATTGAAAAGTATTGTCTAAATCTAGAAAATATGATAAAAAATTTCTATAATAAATCAAAAAGCTACATTAAAAAAACTTTTGACACAATTAAACCTAAAATTAATCATTCAAACTATACAACTTATAATTAGCTAGAAAATAATTTTGACCTGATCCAAGAAACTATTAACAAGTACTCAAGAATATTTTATAATCAAAAAACTTCAATCTTAATTATTTTTCAAATCGGAAAGAAACCTATATATCCAAGTCAATAAATCAGAAAATATATAAAAAATCAATAAATCTTCTTGAACTCTTTACTGTCAAAGAAGCTATTTTCAAACTCTTCAAATATAAAACTTTAGAAAAGTTAGGAATTAACTATAACATTATCAAGCTCATGGAAAAAAAACCAATTCTCTATATGACATTTATTTTTAATAATATTCTAATATCTACCATTGTATCCAAATAATAAAAACAAACCAGTGTTACTTTTATTCCAAAAAAACTACAATAATATGGGATTACAAGCTAAATTACACTAGATCTATTTCTCCTATTAACTCTATAGGTATTTACAAGAATAATCAACAAAAAACTAATTAAAATAATTAGTGAAAACAATATTTTGTCTAAATTCAACTATGTTGGCCTTCTTGAACAGAATATTATGGAACTACTAACAATTATCAACTTAGTTCTTTAATTAGCAAATATTAAAAATAAAGAATTCTGATTTGTCTCTTTAAATATAGCCAAAACATTCAACTTATTACCTATACTTGCAATAAAAAAATTATTGAAAAGAATTTTTATCCAGATCAAATTATGAATTTACTTATCAATATTCTTAGCAACAAAAAAATTCACTTAATATACTCTTTGGATCTATCGAATTATTATTTGTTAACAATGAAGTAAAACAAAGTGAAACTCTGTCACCTATTGAAATAAAACAAAGTTAAACTCTGTCACCTATTATCTGGATTATTTTTTATAATTCTTTTGTTACCAAGCTTGTTTAACTTTATTCAATCCAAAGATATATTATTCTAATACTCTAGCCTATATGGATAACTTGGCATTTATTGCTGAATTCAAACAAAAAATGGATAACCTTTTTGTAACAGCCAACTAATTCTTTATAATCAATAGTAATATATGCAATAAATATAAAACCAAAATTATTAACAATATCAAAATCAATGTAAGCCCATTTCTATAGTGGTACCTGGTCTCAATAGTTTTGTTGCAATAAGTTACAATTAATTTACTATGTAAAGATTGTTAATGTAATGACAGTAAATATTTTTATTTAAATAAAGTTTCATATTTAATGCTTGTTTGCGATAAAAAAAAAACAATATCAAAATCAAAATCAAATATGTTACTCAAAATATAATCAAATTCAATAATTTTCAAATTCAATAAAATATCTTGGCACATTAATTTCTCCAGAAAATTTTTTAAGATAAATAGAAAAGTCTTTATTCAGATGTTGACCCAAATTGTTGATAGGTTATTCAAATATAATTAAACAAAAGAAATTCAATAACAAATTAGTGGCTGAATAATTATAGAAAAACTTGAATACTTTCTACTCTTATTATTTTTTAACAAATCAACCTTTAATTAACTTCAAATCAAAATTAACAAGTTTATCAAATAAGCCTACAAAATATTCTCCAAATGCTTCAATACAATACTAACCAGTTGCAGTGGCTTTAATCTATTAGTGTTAAAAGAAAGATAAAAGATTATATTAATAGGAAATCTCATATTCAAAGTTTTTATTTCTTCTATTAGAAAATATATAGTGAAAGACATTTGATTGATTCAAATTAAAAAAACAACATGGTTTTTCCCTATATACTGTATAATCCAAAAAAATTCAATCAAGATAGTTGAATTCTCTATATAACAAGAGTAGCCAAAGATCTCAAAATCTATATATGTTTAACAGAATATTTGTTATATTATGACAATATAGAAAATTTAATCAACTTTTTCTTTGCTAAGCTATAATTTTAGTCCAAGAAAATAATGATCAATATAACAAATGCTTTCAATTTAAAATTTACTAATTAACTATTGAAGATTAACAGCATTATTAAACTCATATAGCATCAACTTGCTTTATATACAGAAATAATTTGTTTTGGTCCAAAACAAAATTGATTTAAAACTTTTGCAAACAACAAGAATCACATAGGATTGTATAGTTCAATTTCAAATTCTAAGGCAACATTTTGATTTATACATGGTCCAAATATAATAGTCAAGATTTATAAGAAACAATCACCTGTTCAAAAAGGAACAATACTTAAAGAAAAGTATTTTACAATTGATTCAAGTAACAATTTATGCAAATATTTAGAATATCCAACCAGCATACTATCCTATGGCTTTTTCTAGACAACATTTATAAGCTCAACAGTATCAATATTATAAATATTATTCAATTTATTCAATATTGTCAAATACTAACTACTGAATATAATTGATGAAATTATTAATACATCATATAAAAATAAACACATTCTCTAAACAGTCAATATTAATAACAACTCTTTCTCTCAATTAAAACTTCAAGAAATTAATTTTTATCAATACTATTATATTTAATCTTACAAAAATTATTTAATTATCAATAAGTACAACATAAAACTTATTAATATCTGTCTGGCTTTTGGCAATTTCCTGCTAGTATTACTTGATATTATTCAGTAAAGTTTTATATGTAATATTATTGAAATCAGAAATGCCAAAAAAATTTTTTAACTAATATTAATTTATTTTAGAAAAATAGTAAACATTAACTTTTTTTTTAACTCAAAAGATAAATCAAGTCATAAAATAAAAATTGATAGAAGTTATATATATCAAACTAAAATTCAAATCATATATGCCAAAACAATTCAATAGAACAATTCCCTACCACACTTTTCAGAAAATTCTTTAATAAAAAATATGTAACTGAATAGTAGTGTCAGATGGTTAAGGATGGGGTTTTAAATTATTTAGCATATAAAATTTTGCAGATTAATTATATCTCTTTTGAAGAGACATAATTATTTATTCATTATAATAGGGATATAATTCAAAAAACACTTAAAGCAAGTGGCCTAAATTGCAAAAAATATTTAAAAATAGTTTTTTTTTAACCTTATATTTAAAAAAAAACTTTTTGAATAGTAAGGGATATTTGAATTACAGTATATCCTCACCTTTAATTTAGAGACCCATTTTTACAAATAGTACAAAAAAATTTTCAGTGTTATTAGAAACTATATAATCTACAAAAGCTTCTTAATTTTTTAGATTTTTGAATGACATTACACTTCATATAAATTAAAAGTTATCAATAAATCTAATAAAAATATCAAAAAAAAAAATACATAATAACAGTTATAATAATCTAATAGTATTCAAAATTAAACTACTTTCAAAAATCCTTTCAACTCATTAAATACTTTATCAATATTATCTTAACCAATATTTAGACATGCATTGTTTAAGATACAAGTTTTATATCAAGAATATTTAATATATTTTCAAGTGCCTTGAAGTTTTAAAAAAGGTTGACCAGATTATAAACAATATTAATTAATTTTTTTATTCTGATAACAACCTTAAACTAATCTTTTACATATGGCATTTGTAGAATTGTCATATAAGGTAACTGATAAAATCTTTTCTATAGCAGATATTACCAATTGGATTAAGACATTAATAGAATCCTTAGCTTAATTATATAACTTAATTTAAAAATCATATTGTAATACTATTAACATATTACTTCTTACTGGTGTTAGCATGGAAAAATGTATGGGTCATTAGGATCGCCGATAGTCACGTGACATGGCGCAATCCATCAGGCCTTGCATCAAGAAGCCTAAATAGTTTAATTGGGGATTTGCAGGATGCGACGGTATATCAGCATACGCGTCGCAGCGGGTATAAATATAGGTGGATTAGCTAGTTAAAATAGAGAGTTAGTAGTCGTATTGTATAAACTTGTAATACTTGCAATTGTGCAGCATAATTAATAAACTTGTCTTAATTGGTTGTTTGCCGCTTATAGAATCTTGAGGGACCACAACGGCTTGTGGTATAGGATTAGACCGGCAACTAGAAAGAAGGGAGTTTATTAACAAGTGCCTCTGGTTAGCAAGTGATACAAGCCCCTACATACTTACCGTTACGTGATAATCTGGTCCGGATTAACGACAGACTCGCTGTGTACCGATAACAGTAAATTTACATAAAAGATGTTTTAATTTATCTGAATTGTATTTTAACTACAACAGCAGAAAGTAACTATATTTATCAATATCTGCTGAGTAAATTCATATTAAGAAGTTTCAATTAATCTGAGTTATATTCTTTAACTATGATTACAGCCGGTATGCATATCATCATCATTATTATTTGTTAAGAAATTCATATCAAAGAAGTTTCAATTGATATGATGATATTATTTACTTTGACTACGATCAAGCAGGTAAAAAAATTTTCATTAATATTTGTTGAGTAATTTCATATCAAAGGTGTGTAATTGATCTGATGTATATTCTTTACATTTAGTGGGTAAGCATATTTTTATTTATATCTGTTTAGTAAATTCTTATCAAATGAGTTTTAATCGATCTGAGTTATATTCTTTAACTACAATAACAGAAAGTAAGCATATTTTCATTAATATTTGTTTCAAAAATTCATATAAAAGATGTTTTAATTGATCTAAGTGACGATCTTTACTTTAACTATAATTACAGAAAGCAAGCATATTTTCAGTAACGTTTATGGAGTAAATTTATATTAAATGTGTTTATTAATTCGAGTGATATTCTTTTCTTTAACTACTATAACAGACTGTATGCACATTTTCATTTATATTTATTGAGGAAATCCATATAATGGGTAGTTTATTTGATCTGAGTTATATTTTTTACTTTTAGGGGTATGCATATTTCATTAATATTTGTTGAGTAAATTCATATCATGTGTGATTTAATTGATCTGAGTTACTGTATATAACTGCGATTAGACGGTAAGCATATTTTTATTAATATTTGTTGAGTAATTCGTATCATAGGTAGTTTACTTTAGCCACGATTACAGACAGTAAGCATATTTTCATTAATATTTGATGAGTAAATTAATATCAGCTGTGGTTTAATTGATCTGAGTTATATTCTTTACTTTTAGTGGGTAAGCATATTTTCATTAATATTTGTTGAGCAATTTCATATTAAAGGCATTCTAATTAATCTGTTATATTATTTACTTTTAGGGGGTAAGCATACTTTTATTAATATCTGTTAAATAAATTCATATAAAAGAAGTTTTAATTAATCTGAATTATGTTCTTTACTTCTAGCGTATAAGCATATATTAATTAATATCTGTTGAGTAAATTTATAATGAAGGTGTTTTAATTGATTGTTATATTCTTTAACTATTATTACAGACCGTATGAATTTTTTCATTGATATTTATTGAGTAAATTCATATCAAATTTGTCTTATTTTGTTCTGAGTTTTATCTTTACTTTTAGTCGGTAAGCATATTTAGTAATATTTGTTGAGGGAATTAATATAAAAAATGTTTTAATTGATCTGAATTATATTCATTGCTTTAATCATAATTACAGACTGTATGCATATTTCATTAATATTTGTTAATTAAATTCATATGATAAGTGTTTTAATTGATCTTAGCGATCTACTGAAATAATCTTCTCCAACTGAGCAAAAACAATCTTCAAATCAGACTTCTTTCTTCTTACAAACACCCTCACATTCCTAAAAAACACACCAATTCCAACTTCACAACAACAATCCAAAATATACAACTTCCACCTTAAAATTCTATCTAATACACTCCCAATCAAATATTATTTACACACTACACAGCCACAGATCCACACAAACGACACATGCCCACACTGCAATATCTTACCAGAAACAACACATCATCTATGGCTTTGCAATGAAAGCACAGCTACAATCAAAAATAATAATAACAGACACCCAAATATTAATCATAAAAAAACTCAAAAATAACAAAAACCTGAATACTAACTCAATTTAAAAAACAATTAACAATCCTCTTGACCTAATTAACTTTCTGACAGGAATACTCCAACTCAAAAACTTCTTCAACAACCTCAAGCCAACCCAACAAGATCTAAAATCTCTCAATATAATCCAAAATGAAATGCTTAAACTCATTTATAAGGATCCTAACAATTCTTTTCAATTCTGTATTCGATTTTCAAGTTTATATTAAATTTAATAGGTGGGGTATACCCCACCATCATTTTTAATAGTGTTCTGAACCTCATGCGATTCTGTTCGATTCTATTTGATTCCAATTTTCGGAACCATACTCATTTATCTCCATATTTGAACCCTCAGAAACAAAGACATGATAGTAGAAGAGGAACTCCTTGACATATCACAAAATATGAAATACAAAAAAAACAACAACAACAAAAACAAAACACTCAAAAAAACCAATCAAAATTAACAAAACACAAAAATCAATCCAATTAATGACAAAAATATTCAACAAAACAAACTAACTGATATCACACTTAAACTATTTTCCCAAGATTCTTCCATATCCTTTCAGGATAAAATAAATTATTAAGAAGGCATTAGCCCTCCAAGATTAGATAGTTTCTTTCTTTTTCCTTGCTTAAAGGTTTTTTCATAGAAATATATCTAATATGGTAGTAGACTAACATGTATAGCAATGTATTTCATATCTTAATATTAATTATGTAACAATTTTACTCTATTAATAAAGATTGTAAGAAATGTCTCACTTAACATTAAAAAAAATTGTCAAAATTATAGTTACAATTTTTAGGATTATTAAAAACTTAATTTTATCTATTTATTAATATTAGATTATTCTAAACAATTATAGCTTTCTAATTTAATTATGGTTAAATTAAATATTAATATATATATAAGATATATAAAAAAATAAAATAATCTAAAAAAAAACTCCTTCCTATACATAATGGATTTCTTAAAAATTTTCTTTTTTGAAAAATTATAAAACAAAAGTCAAAGAAAGATGACAAGCTATAACAGAAGCTCTAAAGCTTCCAATAACTCCCTCCAATAACAGAATACATCTTGAGATATAAGAGAAGAATAAGAAAAAAACCAGGCCCAATCAGAACACAACCATATACAAAGAAGCCTACCATTATAGCAGTTAAGAAATCTATGCAATTTTCAACTAACTTAATCCCAACACTTACCAATGAACTATAGAAAACACTTTCAAATATAATATGCAATAAGAAAACCAACATCAATTAGGCATCGAATACTCATTCTAACAGAGCCAAGAATCAAAAGCATCAATTGTATCTTGGAGTGACACTGTAAAAACTCATTTCAGTACAACTAGCAGATTAGAAAACCAACAAGAGGAACAAGAAAACACCATCAACAAAAAATCTCAAATAGTCAAAATTAATGACACAAATGAAGAAATAGAAACTGAAAAAGAAAGCAACTCAGAACAAAGATAATTATCAATTTTTAAAGACAAAGACAAAGAACATGACAACTCCCAAGACAGACCAAAACCAAGATCACTCTTCAACAAAATAATTAGATATGGACAAAAATATTACAAGGTTAAAATCCCAATGCAACTAATTAAAGAAAGAACAACATATTAAAAACCTGAATACATTATTCTAGCTTTCAACTCTTCAGAGAAAATCCTAACAATATGAAATGAAGAAAAAAAAGAAAACATAAAAATTATTGCTATTTTTGCAGATCAACATGCAGCAGACCATGTAACAACCATAGAGCTTCCAGAAATGAACAACAATAGGTTAATATATATGGAAACTGAATGTCAAGAAGTTAACAAAGGAAACTTCATTGTAGTATGGAATATTTTCCTAAATACAAAACTCATGGAAGTGAAACAGGCTTTTGTCAAACATGATCAAATACAAGGAATTATAATGTAAACCCAAAATTTATAGCAATGTGCTACAATCATCTTTGAAGATCAAGAATCCAAACACAAATTGATAAATGCCAAAAGTATTCTAATCAAGGGAGACTTGGTGAGAATTAATTATATAGAATAAATACTATAACAATATTTTCTAAAAAAATATTAAAAATTTAATATTTTTTTTAAAAATAACTGTCATTTCTAAATGAAACAAAAACACAAGATTGTAGCTACACTCACAAATCTTTCTTCCAATACAACTGTATAGGATATTAAAAACATCATTATTCAATGCAAAGGATGTATATGCTATGTTTCAAAATTAGTAAACAGGGACTACAAACTTAAACATTTTACAGTTATCAGTTTCGAAACACAAGAAAACCTTTTAACAACAGTACAAACACAATATCAACAAGGAGAAACAATACTATTCTTCATATCAATTTCAATAAAACTTTGTGCAATATGTGACGTAACTTTACATCTAGCCAAAGACTGTTCTATCAAGGAAAGATACCTTCAATAGGAAAGTTATACAAAAACTAGGCAACCAAATTCAAAAGCTCAATAACAAATTCAAATCGGAAAAAATTTCAACAATTCATAATATGAACAAATCAAAAACATTTAAATTCAAGAATAGAAACATACACAGTAGCAGTTTCTAAACAATCAAACTAGAACAAGAAAACTCCACAACTCTTAAAGATATTAGCAATATTCTCAGAAAAATTCAACAGCAACTATACACTATCAAATATCAAGTTATAAAATTAGACAAGTGTATTACTAATCTAGAATATTACAATGAAAAATATTATGAAACAATAGACAGCGAACAAACACTAGCCTTACAAGATCTATTATCTACATTTCAACCCAACAACTCACAATCCATATTTGAAAACAGCTTTGAGAACCTTAGAAACACCCAAATATAACTTTTCTCCTTTATCAATGAAATGAAAAACAAGATAAACCAAATATTCACTACAATAAATGATATAGCCCAGATCTCAACAAAAAACAATACTGACTAACAATAAATATAAGGAACTCCTACAGTAACAACAGTAATAACAATAAATAACCAAATACAAACTTGATAAACAACTAACAAATTAACAATACCAACACTTTTTCTTAACAACAACTCGAAACAATTTTAATATAATTAGATTCAGATTCCAATTACAACAATGAAAACTCAATTATACCATAGACTATACAATCATAAATATTACAAAATTACTATTAACAAACAATATAATTACAAAATTATCAAAAAAAAACTAACCATGCCAATCATTCAAAATCAACACAAATTAACAGCACAGTAACAGATATAGTTAGCATATAACACATCTTTACAGTTAACACTAGAAGCCTCAAATCAAATAAAAGCAAAGTGGCACTATAAACAAACTGGATTACCAAATCCAAAAGTGATGTAATAGTTCTTATGGAAACAAATATTTCAAAAAACAAAGGAACTTTTATTCACTTTTTCAATTATTAAACCAGCTGAAGCAAAATTAGCCATCAAAGCAAATGTTTTGAAATAGTACTCCTGATCCAAAAAAAACTAGCAAGACACATTTTCAAAACCAAAACTTGGAAAGACAGAATTATATAGATTGATTTTCTCTTTAAATTTAAAAGGAAAGTATGAATAATAATAACATACATATTAGCCTTATCATATCAAAAACATTACAAGTGTACCAGAAAGCTATTAAAGATTCCAATACAAGCAAAAGCATTACAAATGCATACAATAAATATTGGAAATTTCAATATAGTAACAGATTCAAGTTTCAATATACCAAACTCAAACTTTTTCAAACATAAATAGTTATTATTTATAGGTTTGATTATATAATGACTATCAGCAAATTAATATATTGACACATTCAAAGAAATTTATTTTCATAATATACAATATACATGGGAAAACCAGGACAACATCTAAAGCAAAATAAATCAAATCTGAATATCACCCTTTTCTCTCTGGATCATCATTACAGCATAAATCAAGAAAATATGCAAAATAACCTACAAAACTAATCACAACCCCACCCACTTCACCATACAACTCTGGAATACAAATATAACAAAAAGAAAAACAATTTCAAAAGGAAACAAATAACAAATATAGATATAAGAATACAACAGCAGAAAATTGAAAAGATTTCGACAATAAGATATTTACAAACCATAAATAACAATGGCATAAAACTTTTGAGAACATTCTAACCATAGAAAAGAAATGGCACCTTATCAAGAACAACTTACTAAAAGCAGCTGCCAAATATATAAAAAAATATAAAAAAAAAGAAGAAAATCCAAACTATCCAAACTATTAACATATATCATCCAAAAGATTACCAAATTAAGAAACCTAACAAACCAGCTGGAGAAACAATAAATTATAGAAAACATTTTTTTTCAAAGATTAACAATACTATTAAGAAATTAAAAAATAGACAAATACTCAAAATTAATCTTATTCAAAATCCACAAACAGTGATGCTTTACAAGAATAGAAATAGTCTTTGAAGTCACATTTGCAGAAACACAAATCAGTTCTCAAAACACTATGCAGAAATAAACAAGAAGAGAATATCAAAGAAAGAATCAAATAAAGAAATAACTACTTTTGTACCAACAAAAAACAAATAATTTGAAATCTACTAAACAATTTCAAAAGAAGCATAAATCTTAACAAAATCATTACTCAAATACTAAACAAACAAATAATCACAGAACCTGGAAAAATCAAAGAAACAGTTAGAAACCATTTTCAACAATGGACCAAAAAACATGATACAAAACTCTTCAACAGTAGCATATGAAACAAAGAACTATAATCTAAAACACAAATCTCAAGCAAATGATATAATCAAACAATTACTACAATAACAATTAAAGAAATTCAAAAGATCTTAAAAAGCAGGACATCTAAATTAACACTTGGATCCACAGGCATTCTATATATTGTACTAAAGAAACTCAGTATAGAAACTCTCTTCTATATAGCTGATCTTTGCAACGAAATTCTTCAGAAAAAACATCTACTATTGGAATAGAAACAACAAAACATCTATCCAATTCCCAAGCTCAAACCATAAAAAACAATATCAATATTACAAAACCAATAATACTCCTGGAAACAATATCAAAAAATGTTCATCAAAATAATCATATACAGATACACAAAAACTTTCAACAATTATAATATATTATTATCATATAACTGGACAACCCTCCTGGGATATAGTACTCAAGAACCAATTCAAATTCTGAGAGCAATACAAAATAACACTATATAAAACAAAAAACAAGCATGGCTCCTCAACCTAAACATGGCAAAAGCATATAAATCAGTTAATATCCAAAAACTTATTCTAGCCATAAAAAGAATCAAAGTTTCAGGAAAAATAATCGACATTATAACCAACATATGTGACAATAGACACAATCAAGTAATTATAACATTTAGATCAACAATACTATTGTTAGCCTGGTAAAAGTCACATGGTATAGTCACGTACCGTGACTATCACGTCGTGTATCCTGGAAATTTAGGATAGCATTAGTAATTAGCATAGGGAATGTAGTCATAGAGGCTTATGTAACTTACCCATAGTTT
>CAJVPV010001825.1:0-14554 GCA_910591835.1 Acaulospora morrowiae | reverse complement strand
CTGTTCTGATAATTTTGTTATTACTGAGGTCAAGGTAGAAAATTTGGAAGAGTTGGTTCCAGTCCTGATGGATTGTTACATGTAAGAACTGTTTTTTGTTGTTATTGATTGTGGGACACTCCATGGTAGGAGTTATTTAGTGGTTGCGAGCACTTGGAAGTGGTTGAGAAGTAAAAGTTTCTTGAGAAGACTATTACCAAATAAGAAAATTTTCAGGTGAAAAATGATTTACGGAAAAGAGTTGTTTTTATTTAATGTAATGTTATATAAGATATCAATTATATATTAATTATATAAAATTGTAAAGTACAGAATATTCAAAAGTTTAGTGAATTTGTATAATATAATAATAAATTAAAAGAACATATTACAATTATAAAAATATTTAAAATATTTAAAAAAATTAATTAATTAATTATATATACTTGTATTATAGTAATTAATAAATTTATTTTATTTGTTATTTAATTTTTTTAAAATATTTAAGAAAACTTAAAAAAAAAACTCAAAAAAATTAAACAATAGTATTATTATAAGTATTTTTAGTATTATAAATTATAAAAATATACAATGTGTTACAAAATATTTTGGAATTTTTTATTATCTGTTATTTAAAAACCACTATATAAATATTAATAAAAAATATATTAAAATAAATAAAATTTAAAAATTACAATAATATAAATTTTATTTTTTAATTTATTTTTTTTATTGACTAAGGACATTAGATGTGAGGCTTTATTAAATAATTTATTATCATTAATATTATATCAAATATCTTTACTAAGTAGACTATTGCTATTCTAAATGTAAATTAATGTTTTCTAGTAGGGGTTTAAAAAGTATCAAATTAATATCAAACTGGTATCAAAATAGTACTGATTTATAGTAAATTTAATACAGTATATGGGTTGTGACTTACTTATATGTTTTTATAGTAAATTTAAATATCAAACTAATATTGAAGTGATATCATTAGGAGTCCTACTTTCAGTAATATTGTTTCTAATACTATCGAGTTTCTCTTAAAATCAAATTAATTATCCTGGTTAATCAACCTACATTACAAAGGTGGGTCCACATTTAGATAGGATCTATACAGAAGAAAGAAATCCTATCACTAGTTTAAATCTTATTCTCCTATTAATTCAATCATATTTTTTAGCTATTCACTAGGAAAAAATTAATATTACCTTTCAGAAATTTATTTGAACACTCAGATATCCCATAAATTTTTTCATCCAGAATCTTGAAAAAAGTAAGTTATTCTTTGTTACTATCTGTAATTTCTAATTATATCAAGTACATATTTGAGATATAACCTTCTTTTAAGCAAGTACTGGATTAGAATAGCCCTAGGCTAAAGTATTCTTTTTGTATAATAAAATCTGTCATCACTAATTTAAATTAGTAAGCTTATTATCAGAGTTAGACCAGAAACCTTTTCTTATGCAATCTTCCTTGCTTCGACCTGTTTTTAGTCTATGATTATTGGAAAAACCAGAGTAAAGATAGATATTATTATATAATAACATGCATGCATATATGCTACACCATGTAATAATGTGCATGCATATATCTTTGTACAATTAATATACCTATAAAACATTTATATAAAACAATTATATAGATTAAATAATAATATTTTTAAAAAATGTTACCATTAAATTCAATTTAGATTTATTTTAATAAACCTGATTACATAACTGACTTTTAATAAAAAAAAGTAGAATATAAAAAATATAAATGTCAAATTAATTATGCTTTATGTATAGCTTAAGCACATTTTAAAAAATATGATCAAATTATAAAGAAACAACGACAAAAATATTTTAAAGATTCTTAAAGTTGGTACTTGGGTTAGAATAAGGGCAGTGTGTCAGTTAAATTAGACTGTTTATATAATAGTTATTTGTAATCTGTTGATCTACAATAAAATTCTTACGTGTATTGAACTTTAGCCCTTAAAAAAAAAAGTTTCAGTATAAAATTGATTAATTTGTATTAATGTATTTGTTTATTATTATTTGTTAAATTATTTTTTTATATTTTGTTGAAATTGGTTGAACTTTTGTTTCATTTATTGTTATTTTTTTCCTGTATTTAGTGTTTTGTGATATATCTAGAGAGTATTTTTCTATTATTATATCTCTATTTCTTAAGATCAAAAAGTATTAGTATATAATTTCAAGTGTTTCATTTTGAATTTTATTAAAAAGTTTGAGATTATATTAAATTAATTAAAGATTGTTAAAAATATGTTTAAGCTAGAATATACCTGTTACAAAATTAATTAAGTAAATAATAGTATTGATTATTTTTTATACTAAGTTAAAATTTAGATTTTTGTTATTTTTAAATTTTTTGTAAGTAAATTTTGAAGATCAAATATGATTTTTTTTTTAGTTATAAATATATTTTGTTTATAAAGCTAGATATAATAAGTGATTTCTAAAGAAGAATTATAATATAGACAAGTATTATTTGTAGAGATATATAATAATAAAATGTAAAGATAAAATTTTATTGGAAGTATATTAGTTAGGATTTTAAAGTAAAATTTATATATTTTAGATTAATATTGAGTGGTTATAATTGATATATTTTTAAGAAAAGTTAGAGTATTGGTTAGAAGTAAAAGATCTAGTTTAAATATTATTTGTACTGTAAGAGAAGATTTGTATTATTACATGGACTAATATCATAATAATTCTAAATCTCTAAAATCTAAGTTATCTTCACTATAGTTGTTTTATTTTTTTTATATGTTTTCTTAATTATATATCATTTCTTGATTATAGTAAATATAGTAATTATAGTAGAAATAGTTAAAATAGTTAGAATAGTTGTTATAATTTTATTATGATATCAAAAACATAATCACAAACTATTTCAAAAACATATTGCACTAAAGATCATTTAATCTATTTGACTTCCCAAACTAACAGAATACTTACAGCTCTCTTCCAATTAACCAAGAACATTATAAAGAGGTTTTATCAACAATTGATCCTACAACTCTCAACAAAGCTATTAGAAATTTTCCTAAGAATAAAGTACTATGAAAATCAGAAATTAGCTATGAAATTATCAAACTTCAGGGAAAAAGTGCTGTCACTCCACTGTGCAATATCTTAATACCATTATACAATTATCTACTATCCCTAACTCATAGAAACATACTATTACTATCTTAATCCCTAAGAAACTGGTTTGGAGTCACAACTTGAATAATACCAGACCTATATCTTTTGTAGACTCGATGAGGAAACTTTTTACAGAACTAATTAACAAAAGATTTATTAAATCCTTAAAGCAAAACCGAATTTTGTCTGATCTTAACATTGTAGAACTTCTCAAACAAAGTATTATAGAACCATTGACCATTGTCAACTCTGCCATCCAAACAGCTAATATCAATAACAAAGAATTTTGGTTTGCATCCCTGGACATTGCAAAAGCCTTCGATTCAGTTCCTATACCAGCAATCCAAAAGTCCTTCAAAAGGATCAACTGTCCAGACAAATTAACCAAGCTGATTACCAATTTATTCTCAAACAGAGAGGTATCTATCAATACTCCATCCAGTCCAACCAACTCCTTTTTAGTCAATAATGGTATAAAACAAGGAGAAACACTATCTCCAATTACATGGGTAATCTTGTATGACCCACTCATCGTCAAGCTATCAGAGCATTTCAAAATCAATAGCTATTTAGCCTCCAGTACCCTAGCATATATGGATGACCTTGTACTAATTGCAGATTCCCAATTCAAGTTAGAAAACCTCCTAGAAACAGCAAACCAGTTCTTTAAAATTAACAATCTATCTTGAAATAAAGACAAGACTAAGATAATCAACAACATCTTAACCAAAAACAATTCACCTCGATATATCTTGTTCGATAACTATCCTATTCAAGTTCTCAAGCCACACGAAAGCCTAAGATACCTGGGTATCTAAATCTCTCCTTTCAATATGTTAAAAGCAAATAGAAAGAGTTTTGAGAAAACAACTAATGAAATCCTAAAAGAACTTACTCATCGGAAGTAGAAAGGAGAGATCCTACAAAAAATAACCAAATGGGTAGTTCTTGAAAAGTTCGAATACTTCCTTCTAATATCCTATCTTCGCAAAACTCTGCTTAACAATCTCCAAAGAAAAGTAAACAAACTTATTAAATCCATCTACAGAATCACCTCAAAATGCTCCAACATAATCTTAACAAGTGAAGGGGGTTTGAAGATTTCTCTGCTTGAGGAAAGACAAAAATCCTCACTAACTAACAACCTAATAGCTAAGCTTGCAATTCTATCGATTAACAAATATCTTCACCAAGATATTAAATCAATCCAAAAAAAAGAAGCAATTTGGTTCTGTCCACTCTGTAGTCCAGAAAAATTCAATCAAGATAATTGGATTTAAAGCGCAGTGCTTGTAGCAAAAGGTTTCAAAATCCAATTATGCCTAGTTCATGCCCCTTTCATCTTGACAATGCTCAAAACTCAATAGGCTTGCTTTTCAAAATCTTAAAAGACACCACAAAAGAACAGCCATCCATACAGCAAATGCACTAAACATCAAATTCACCAATCAACTCCTTAAATTCAACAGTACTAACAAGCTTATCTGGTATCAGCTTATGTCCTATATAGGAATTGCAAGGTGTGGTCCAAAACTCAGTTGGTTCAAAAGCTTCATCAATTTTCAGATCTCGAGGAATCCCATGGCCCTATCCCCAATCCAAGACCCCTCTTCTGGATTGTTAACCCAATTTGAGCCATAGTCAAAACTCATAAAAGAACATCTGAAATTAGGGAAAATACATTGCTTAAAAGCAAACATCACCTTTTAGATCTATTCAACAATCTAATTAAGTGTCCAGGCTTCCCATTAGGCACTTCTTGCCTTATTCCCTTTACTAGTCCCTCTGCATCTTCTCTGTGGGTATCTACACAAAGTCCTTTTTTATCAAAATTCCATCTCAATAACTTGCTAAAGGAAGTCCTAAATACTTCTCAAGCTCAAGAAAAATCGCTTCAACAAATATATCTTCAACCCTGCCCTCCAACACTATCTCAGCTAACAGAATTAGGACAATCACACTTTTATTCAATTCAAGCCTACAAAAATAATACTGTAGTTAACAACTACCTTATTATAACTTTACACCCTGGCACTCCAATTTCCAATATTCTTCTAACTATATATGATATCATTCAATGGTGCCAAAGCTTAACAACTATTAAAATTAAAATCAATAAAAAGATAATTCAAGAAACTCTGAACTGTCCAAGAAGAATGGTCAAGCATAATCACTTCTCTATTATCTCAAGAATCAATACCATAAGTTCTCAAAAATCAATTTTGCTTTAATTTGCCAAATCAAAATCTAAATCTAAAACAGACAACACCATATATTGTAATAACTCGCCACTTCACTTCCCAGAAAATCCAAGAATAAATAACAGCAATTTGGGTAGCAGTGTTATTTGATTAAAGAGAATTCTAAGGTTAATTAAGATTTATATAATATGTGTAAGCACATCAGTAATGGAAACCTTTAAAGAAATTTTCAGTTCCCATGGCCTGGAAGTACTCACTAAATCTTCCAAACGTCTCAGAAAGTCAAGAAGCAATTCCCACAGTAATCTAATTTCCTTTAGAATCAAGGTTCTCTCAGGAACCCTTCCAACCCAAGCTTTCCTTAATCAATTATACCCAAAACAGTATCCAGATCACTTCTGTCCAAGATGTGAACTCAGAATTGAAAATATAAGACATGTTTTTGAGTGTATTGAGGCAGAAGAGCAAACAGTTCAAATTATCAATATCATAAACAACATATTCTGTCCAAGCAAAAGTAACACTCCAGTTGACCATATCTGGCAGGTAGTCAAACTGTTCTGTGGAGTTACTAGCAGGATCTTTGTCATAACCAATATTGATACTTGAATAAAAGCAGCTTCAGAAGCACTTATCCTTCTCTACAACCTTATATGAAAATCAAGATGTAACACAGCAAACACTTCTCCCTCCACAGGAATAATCTAGAATCAGGATCTTCACCAATCTCACAAGAACTCTCTAGTCAAATCCCATAATCACTCTCACCAAGTCTTAAATTCCAACTCAAAATTAGATAATACAATTATAGATCTTCCATCTATTGTCACAAACAAATTTATAAATAGTAATCTCAATTCGTTATTATGTTTAAAAAATTTAATCTCCAATCTTAATCAACTTATTACTAATAACTCTGAGTAGGTATTCATAGCTGCTCGGCACCTTCTATGAAGTGTAGTGATTTTAATATTTATTTTCCTTTATCACATAGTAGGTTAACATAGGCAAGCTAGCATTTTTTTTTTTTTTAAAGTAGGTAAACATTATTTCTTTATTTTATTTATATATAACAAGATATATATCGTAAAAGAAACAACATCTCTCATCTGTTGAAACAATGAGTTAAATGCTAGCTTGCCTACAGTAACCATATGACTAATATTGAAAAGAAAGTTTAAAACAATATATCTTGCCGTATGGCACCGAGCAGCTATAAATACCTACTCAGTATTAGGGGGAATGGTGTTTGGAAGAGATGAGATTAATTTTTGAATATATTTGTTATGGTTATAATTATATTGAATAAAAGAGTTAGCGACAATTGTCGGTAGGTCTATAATGGTTTTGTTTTGGATATCACTGGAGCGTGAGTTTTCGCTAGAAGCAGTGTGATTTCTTTTTGATTTGACTAATTTGATGGTGTTCGGTAATTCGTTTGGTTTCCATTTAATATCTGTAAGAGGCGAGGTGTTGGCGGTGTTGCAACGTGGTTTCCAAATTGAGTTATACAATTGGGTTAGGGATTCAGTTGACGCCTTGATCCAGTTGGTGGTGTCTGTTATAGAGAATATTCTATCGGTGATGCCACATGACAGTTCCACGACTTGCCATATATGAGAGATTGGTTTGGAGTTTTTGTCTGGATGAAAAATTTGGTTGATGTTGTTTATGATTTGACTGGCCTCTTCTGAAGCTTTAGGACATTTAAAGACGTGCTAGATGTCTTCAGTGCAGAGTTCACATCTTGGGCAACACCTGTTTGGGTATTGATCAGGATGATGTTGGTGGAGCGTTTGGTGAGTTGGGAGTGTTCCTAAGAGGAGTTTGATTCTGAACGCTATTAAATTGCTATAGCTGTTGTTGTGTACCCTTTTGATGTTTTAATTGGACTGATTAATGATTTTTAAATCATGTGGGATATGACGCCATTCAAAAGTTTGGAGAACTGAGATGCTTTCACAAATCATGTAACTTCTAGTAATGCTGAAGATTTTTTTGCACCATCTGACACTGCTGCCTAAACATGTATTGTTGATTAGAGGACTCTCTGCAAAGTGTGGTGAGTAGTTGTTCCATTGAATTGTCTTGTTTGTAAATGGTCTGGACTTGGATTTGGTATATATGACTTCTATTGACTTCTGTTTCAGGACTTGGTTTATTTGCAAGATTAGAGGAGAGAAATTAATTTTGACCATTCTTCTCGAATAAATTGTTACTGGTTGGAGGATTTTTTTATTATTTCTGATTTCAATAGTATTGCACTGGGAGCTTCATTGAGTGATGTTGAGTATCACTAGTAGGATACTTCCAGGAGCTAAGCAGATATTAGAAAGTTCTATCTTGTACTTGTTGATAACTAGATAGTTTTTATAAGATTGGATATGGTAGTGTTGATGATGCCCTACTTCTTGAAGTGATGCTCCAGGAAATGGATTGTTATTGATGTTGATTGATTGGAGAATTTGTTCATTTCTGCATGATAAGTTGATAGTTTTGTCAATAATGTTTAATAGTCGGTACTTATTGATGCTAAATGGGTTGAGAGATATTCATAAAGTTGATACTGTTGAGCTTGTGAACATTATCCAGCAAAAGCCATGTGATTGTATACCAGCTGGGCATCCTGGACACCTAAAAAGGTTGTTAGTTGGATCTATTGTAAAATGCTTCATAGGCAAGCTAGCATTAAACTTATTAATTTAATATGTTATATAAGAGATGTTGTGACTTTCATCATGTATAAAATCTGAATTTTTTACAATTAATAAAGTGACAATGTTTATCTACAAAAAAAAAAAAAACTAACTAGGAAATCAAAATGAAACTTGTTTTTTTTAAATAATGTATAAAAGATTATGTTAAAAAAAATCTAATACCTATTTATTCTATCCTTTCTAAAAATTTTCAATGACTTTAAAAATTTTTTTTTTAAAATTTTGATGAGTTTTATATACCAGCAAAATTTTTTATATAACTGTTTTAATTAATTTAACTTGTTTTCCAATAATTTAATTATTTTTAAAAATGGAATATGAAAACTTATCTAACAATATACAATACTTATATAAAGAAAGTGGTAGTTTAATGAGTTATAATAATAATGATAACAATAACAATAATATGAATACAAGCAATTTATCAGAATCAGCTTTAATTACTTTAGCAATTTCTAGAAGCAAAACATAAGAACATTTTATAAAAAGTCCAAATTTTAAAAATGACAAAAAGGCTACTTGTAAATATTGTAGAACAACATATATTTATAGTGGAAGTAATACTTCTAATTTTATAAAACATCTTGAAAAAACCCATCCAGCAAAATTAAATCTAATAATCAATAATTCCAGTATAGTAAAACAAAAGTAATTTTTGAAATATTTCAAAATTATAAAAAATATTACTAAATTTTATTTATATTTAGTGAATATACGATTCTGCAAAAATGAAAAAAAACTTATCCATTGAATCATTATAAACCAGCAGCCATTTACAATCGTCCAAAAACCAGCTTTCCTCAAATTTGTACAAACACTTGCACCAAATACAAAAATACCTTCAGCTACTTCTATAAAGACAAGTATTATGGATTTTTATTTAAACAATCAAGAAAAAATTCAAAAAATATTACAAGAAACAGAAAGTTGAATTTTATTTACACTCGATATTTGAATATTGGTTTTAATAAAAGCATTTTTGGCTATAACTGTACATTTTATTGTTAAAAATTGGAAAATGCAAAATATAACAATAGATTTTATACAACTGTAGGGTATACATTCAAGTGAAAGTATTAAAGAAGCATTTTTATCATGTTTAAACAAATTTATGATACAAACCAAGATAAATTTATTACATATACTGTATTTAAAATAAATATTATATATAGTTAATATTACTATTTAATTTTAAAGATATTAGGAATTACGACTGACAATGCTACAAACAATGTAACATTTGCTAAATTAATAGAAAAGTGAGATAAAACCCAAGCAATTTCTTTCAATGCAGCAGACAACCATTTGCAATGTTTTGCATATATTATTAATTTAAGTGTACAAGATGTTTTAAATATACTGGGGAAAAATTTAAAATAGGCAAGTCTAACATCAGGTGTATTGTCTTTTATATTTGCTAATTTATTTTTATATAGTTATGAAAACTTGTAATAAAATATAATCATCACCTCAATGAATGGAAAAATTAAATGATACTTGTAAAATTCAGCAAATCAAAGCTTTAAAACTGATTTTAAATATTGAAACATAATAGAATTCGACATATAATATGGTTGCATATGCTATACAGCTAAAAACAGTAAGTTTAAATATTATTATTTAATATTTGTTTAATATAATTTTAAATAATTTATATTTTTAGGCAATTGAATATCTATTGGTATCAAGTCAAGAGTTAAAAAATTATATATTTACAAATAATGATTGAAATATATTTGAACAAATAGCAGAATTTCTCAAGCTTTTTCAAAAAACAACTACAATGGTATCAGCATCAACATATTCAATATTATCTATAACAGTTTCACTATATAATGTTTTAATTAATCATTTGGATAATACTAAAGACAAAAAAATTGATTCAAGTATAAAAGAAACAACTAAAGCATGTAAAAAAATTTTAGAATATTATAACAAGACAAATAAAATCTATACACTGGCAGTTTTTTTAGATCCAAGATTTAAGATGCAATATTTTGTGAAAAATGATTGAGATGACTATTTAGAAGACATAAAAAAAAAGTAAATATATATTTTATTTTATTTACGATTTAATTTTTACAATTTAATTTTTATGATTTAATTTTTAAAATTAAATCTTTTTTATTTTTACAGTGTTGATGATGTTTTTCAAGAATATGATGAATTAAATCTGAGACTTATAATAACAATTAATATAGAAGAAATACATAATACAGTTAGAACAAAATTATTTAAATGACAGCATATAGAAAAACAAGATAAATTGTAGCTATATTTTTCATTGTCCCAAGTAACAGAAGAAATGGATGTTTTAGAATAGTGGAAAATAAATAAACAGCAATTTCTATAACTAGCATGTATTGCTTGTGATTATTTAGCAATATATGTAACAAGTATGTCTATAGAATAGGTTTTTTCAGTAAGTAAAAATTTAATTACAGAAAAAAGAAACTGAATGTTAGATAAAACGGCAAGAATATGTATGTGTTTAAAGTTATAGTAGCAAGGGCCATTAACAAGTAGTAATTAAAAAATTTAAATATATATAATAAAGTTATATTTATATATTTAATAAATATTATAATAAACTGAGTTGAGGCAACATCAGAAGCCCTGATTCAGCTATATAGCTTAATCTGGAAATCTCGTTGCTCAACAGCCAATACCTCATCAATCACAGGAATTAAGTGGAATCCTAACAACAAATCTCCTACTTTACCTTACTCCATCAGAACTACTGATACTCACAATCCACAAAACGAAGCCTCATCTACCAACACTTTTTCACAAGAAATTACTATTGTCCTACCCACTATAGTTACTAACTCTTTTATTCATTGTAAATATAACTATACCAAATGTATTAGAAATCTAATTTCCTTCTCCCTTAATACTGAGTAGGTAACTATAGCTACTCGGTGCTGCTTGACTAGATATATTGTTTTAAATTTTTTTTTCAATATTAGTCAAGTAGTTGCTATAGGCAAGCTAGCATTTAACTTATCGCAACAATGTATAAGAAATGTTGTTTCTTTTACGATATATACCCTGACATATACAAATCAAATAAAGAAATGATATTTACCTACTTAAAAAAAAAAACAAATAATATTACGATAAAAAAAACCTTTGGATTTATAAATATAGTACAAGTATTGTAACATTGCAGGTTTTGAATCATTAAAGTTATAAAAATATAGTTATTGTTGTTAAGGCTAACCTATATTGGAGCTGTAATTGTTAGATATATAATTGTTAACCTGCAACTTTAGCCTTATAATTATTGTAATTGTTAAAAACCAACTGTATTATAGATCTACAATACATATATAGATACAAATTAAGTATGCGATTGAACAAAAATTAAGGAATACGATTGGATGCGACCAAACTATATATTAAAAATATTTTTTGTTAATTTTTTTTTTGCTACTTGCCACTTTGTTTTCGACAAAATTCAGATATAAGCAATATATAACTGCTCACCTAGCTATTTTGATACTTGTAAAATTTATCAACTTTATTGATTTTATTAACCTTATTGATTTTATTGATTTTTATATATCTACTTTTACACCTAACTATCATTTTTTTTTGCTGGTTACAACTTTTTTCCAACAAGATACAGAGGTAAACAACATGTAATCGATATATCTAGTTGTATTAACAATTGTAAAATTTTTTATTTTTATTAATTTTATCGATTTTATCAATTATTTTCTATCTAGTTGTCAATTGTTTTTTTCCCTACTTGTCATTTTACTGTCAACAAAATCCAAAGGTAAGTAATATATAACCAATATATCAAGCTAAATTGATACTTTTAGCATTTATCGGTTTTATTAATTTTATCAATATTTTATATTTATTTTTCATTTAGTTTGAATTTTGACATATAGTTATATCATTTAAATTTTTTTTGCTGATATATTTGCTTGCAAGTAAGTAACAATTACATGCGGAAACATTGTTAATGTTTATTATACAACTATTAATGTTTATAAAAAAATATATAGAAATATGGAACAGATTTTCGAAAGTTATAAAGCTGCCAAAAACTATCAATCTCTTGCTGCAAAGGATAAGTAAAGGGAGAAAACAAATCGACTAGCTATCAATATTCTGTATTGAAAATTGCAATGTACCTCTGGTGGAAAATCCTGGACTAGTGCAGGCAAATCAATTTTGCTACAAGAATTTGTTTGTAGGTATTGACCAACATTGATGTTGTCTCTAGTGGGAAACCCTGAACTAGTAACCTGTGTTTTGTTGACTTATATCCAGGAATGTAACAGCAATATATGTCATGTGCCTCTAGTGGGAAACCCTGGACTAGTGCAAGCAAACTATACTGTTAAAATGCTATTTATAGCTATCAATGTTTTGATGTTGTCTCCAGTGGGAAATCCTGAACTAATAACCAAAATTTTTGTCGATTGCCATGTTACATGCATGTTTTCTGGGCTTTGACTGTATAAGTCTAGCTGTTGCAAGCAGTGCAGTCAATAAGCAAATATCAAAATATATCAAGCTGTTGATTATTTATATTTCATATGGCAAGGTACTATATATACATATTAAATTGGTTTTTTTCTATCTATTTTTAAAAACCTTTGCCACTGTCTTGCATTTTCTTATGTCACAAAAAATTGATAACCAAATAAAATACACTTCTTTTTTAAATAATCCTATCCACAACTTGTTGAGTGTTTGTCTAAACATTTCTGACCCTACTGTTGATTCTTACCAGAATGTAAATATATTGAAAGTATTTGTATATATTTTTAAATTTATTAATGATAAAATAAAAAATAGGAAAATTGGTGAAGAGATTTTTTAAGGTTCCTTAATTATTATGAAGAAGATATAAAAACCGATGCCGATGCTTTGAAAAATGATTTTGCTGATGCAAAAAAAAAATAAAAAAAAATTTATAAAAATTTTGTAAGTTTAAATTTTTACATGTTTTTTTAAAACCAGTATTAATTTAATTATATTGTATTGCAGATTAGAGAAAATCTTTTAACTCAAAAATACCTTGACAAAGTATATTCTGTAAAAACTATATTTTTAAACCCTATTTTTAATTATGATGAGAAAAAAATAAAAGAAAAGTGGATTTATAAGAAACAAAATCTCCTGCCTCCCCATATATCTGCAATCAATACTGTCTCCTGTATTGTAAGAACAATAAAAAAAAATGAAGAATAATAGTTTATGACAAGACCTCAAATAAAGTAATACTTGTTATATATTGAAACTGAATTGGCCCTGATGTATTTGAACTTATGAGAAACACAATTGCCGATATGTTTGTTTTATGATGACAAGTTGCCTGATTTTCTGAAATAAAAAAACTAGACCAAGGTGCTTGCTTTAACAGTAGCAGGGTATATTGTATTAAATAAATTTATTTTCGATTTTTTAAATTTTATTAACATGTAAATATTTGCAGATATCTTTCGACAAGAGAAAGTGGAATTTTTACATATGTCTATAACATACCTGTTGAATTGCGAGGATCTGAAAAACAATATTTGCAAGAAGAAAATGTTGTAGCAATGAACAGCTCTTTTTTAATTATGCCATGAATATATTTTCCAAGGATGTGACTTCAAGTATCCAAAAAAAAATCAAAAAATTTGATCTTTTCCGATTGGATGGCAACTAGTATGGTACTGTTAATAAAGGAATTACGATTTTTTGCAATGGCAAAAAAATTTTTTAAACCATCTTTTAGGTCTTTATGAGGCCTATGTAACCTGGAAATATAATAAGTTTGTACATACCGATACTAATTTTTTAGAACATGTGATTGCAACAACCTGTTTAAGAGGAATATAACCTGTCAATAGTAGTGAATTCGATTGTCAGAAAGGAGATTTTGATGGTGATAATTTTTATTTAGCCAAATGGGAAATTAAAGTATAAATGACAGATATTTTTTAAAAAAAGGTTAAAGTTTTAAAAATTTAAAGTATTGACAATTTAAATTTTTAATATTTTTTTAAGAAATACTTTTTACTGTTGACCAGAAGATGAATTGTATGGCATTACAGTCTTGCTGATAGAAGGTATAACTTGTGGACTGTCACAAAATTTAGCCAAAAAAACAGTAACACCTGTAAAAAAACAGAGGAAAGGAAAAGAAGAAAAATATTGTATCGATTACCAATATAATCAATTATTGACAGATTCCTATGCTTTGCAAGCTCTTGAAAATTCGATAAAAAAAAATAGTAAAAAAATGATACTAATTACAAAGGGACATACAGTGGTGATCAAAAAAAATGGCACTGATATTTTTTATTATAATTTAATAAATAATAATTTAATTGAAATAAAACTTTAAATATATATATTTTATAATCTAATTAATAAAATATTAAAGTTTTATTAAAGTTTAATTAATAAATTTATTTAAAAGTATTAATTTAAAATCAAAAAAAATTTTATTTTTTTTTAAGTAAGTAAATATTATCACTTT
>CAJVPV010001824.1:0-14554 GCA_910591835.1 Acaulospora morrowiae | reverse complement strand
AAATATTCTAGAGCAACATTAGCACGAAAAGTACAGTGCTAAACAATAACAAGAATAGTAATACAAAAATTATTCTATAATGGATAACATTTCAAGAGTAAATGCTAGTGAAAATCGAACAAGGGGTAGTGATGATCTTGAGCGAAGATCAAGTATAACAGTAGACATGCCCAGATCAAAATTCTCAAAAATAAAACAACATACACCAATAGAAAAACTAATCCAATAGTTAGCAACCAATCAGTTTATTGACACTTTTAGAGAAACCAACCCATATAATATGCAACACACATGAAGTAACCAAGAAGAAATAGTTAGCAGAATAGATCAAATCTGGATCTCCCCATTACCACTCTGGCTCCTCACAAAAGCATTTATACAAGAAATCGACAAAGAAATGCTGGAAACTGACCACAATTCTGCGGGCTACACAATTCAACACTGGAACACTGAACCCTCAGAAACTTACAGAATTAGATCACAACTTAACAACAGATACAGATGGCATGATACATCCCAGGAAAATGGAAAGATTTCAATAATTTCATCCAAACCAAACTCCATCAATTATGGGCCGAACTGGAGACATCACATAACAAAGTAAATAAAAAGTGGAACTTACTCAGAGACGCGTTACTACAAGGTGCCACCCTCCATATCAAAAGATACAAGGAAAAAAAAAGAATATCAAAACCACCCAACCCCTCCACAGACATCATGCACAAACTTTCCAAACTTCAGTCACTAGAAAAACAACTTCTTAACAACAATTAACCAGAAGCCCACATCCTAAACAAAATCAAAAACATATTAAACAAACTCATCAACAGACATTCACTCACAATAGACCCACTTACCCAAGCCTCCTGCCTGACTACCATTACAGACTGGATTCAAACAATCAAAAACACAAGAAATACTTACAAAACTACTTTCAATAAACTGTGCAGAAAAAGGCAAACAGAAGCAATCAATGAACGACTTCTAAGAAGACAAACATATTTCAATACTAATAAGAAACAAATGATCAGAAACTTACTTGATGACCCATGGAGATGCATCACATTGGACAAGCTAATTACAAACACATCAGAAGAAGAAATTATTACAGATCCAGAGAAAATTAAAGAAACAGTTAATACACACTATCAAAAATGGACCAGTAAACAAAATACCAAAGCCATTGAATCCATAGCATGGAAGGAAGAATACAAATCAATACAACAAGTTAACGAGGACTGGTACACCAGTACTACTGCACCCATAACAACAGAAGAACTTCAAGAGACTCTCAAAAACTGCTTCACAAAATCAGCACCAGGACCAACGGGAATACCCTACATTGTACTCAAAAAACTAACTAAAGAATCAATTACTTATATAATAGACCTCTTTAACAACATTCTACAAACAGGAAAGGTGCCTAATAAATGGAAAATATGCAGCATATACCTAATACCTAAGCCTAAAGCATAGGAGAACAACATTGACATAACAAGACCAATCACCCTTCTAGAAACAACACGAAAATCTTCACAAAATTGCTCAACAATTGACTTGCCAAAGTTCTCACCAATCACCAAATCCTCTCTGAACACAACTGGGCAGCCCTTCCAGGATGCAATACACAAGAACCCATCCACATACTTAGAGCTATCCAGAATGATACAAAACAAAACTCTAAACAAGCCTGGATTCTAAGCCTGGACATGGCAAAAGCCTTCGACTCAATTAGCATTCAAAGACTTAAACTAGCACTACAACAAATCAAATGCCCAAGCATTATCATCCAAATTATTACCAACATCTGTGACAATAGGCAAAATCATGTTCTTACACCCTTCGAACTATTACCACAATACACGATAGAAGATGAAATAGACCAAAGAGATACTATTTCACCTCTACTCTGGAGAATCTTCTATGATCCACTCATCACTCTCATTTCAAGAACAAGAAAAGAATACACCCTCACAACAAAAAAATAGAAAGAACTCACATCCCCACCAACAATAGAAACACAAAACATCTCCTGCCTAGCATTCATGGATGATACAACCCTAGTAGCAAATAGTCAGAAGAGACTACAAAAAATCAGTGATATCTGCTCAGATTTCTTCACAACAAATGATATCCACATCAACACATCCAAGTCAAATCTAATAATTCTTAACTCTATACACAGCCCGGACAACAAGATCACAATCCAAGACCAACTGATCACAATGCTACCATCAAACCAAGCAGCCAGAATACTTGGAATTTATCTCGAAAGCAAAGAATCAAAATCCTTCCAATAACAACTTATCAGAGAAAAAACACTAAAGTATGCTAATACAATCAAATGGAAAGTGACAACAGACAAACAAATTAGATATCTCCACAATCAGGTCTGGACTCCATCGATCACATATCTCCTCTCCGACTTAATCCTCACAGAACCAAACTGCAACAAAATTATGAGTATACTTAATCCCATATACAAACATAAACTCAACTTGGCCAAATCAGTACCAAATGTAATGCTATACAACCCCCTAGAATATGACTTTTTCTATCTTTGGGATAGACAACTACTACTCAATGCAAACAACTGGCACAAGAGAATTAACAGACAAGACATTATAGGGAACATTACAAACATGCGCCTGCAAGAATTACAAAACAAATGGTGGTCAACCAACTCCATAACAAGAACACACCTAACAAATACCTTCCTACCCCAAGAACATGACTTTACACATGACCTTATCTTCTTATTTAGACAACACGGATACACAGAAATTGTACTAAATTTCAAAACCATACTGAAAACAGACACAACCATAGAAGATATAACAGATCCAACATGATACAACAAACATAGAAAACAACTTGTAGCTAACAAAATTCTATTTTTGAACCAAATCACAAACTATACTGGATTTAGACTCGCAGCATGGATAAAAGTAGTGACAGCAAACAAGAAACTGAACAGAAAATCACCCAAGTGGTATAAAGAACTCCAACAGAACCAAAAGATCCACAGACTAATCGAAAGCAGAGGTTCAAAAGAGACCATGAAAGTTAATTACAAATTAGCAATAGAAACAACAAATCAATATATCAAATGAACTACAACCCAAGATAGCAACACAAGCATCATTGGCAGAAAACAAACTATATCTAACAACATAGTCAAATTACAACACTATATCAGAACAAACAAGTCACACTCTCCTCTTCAGGAATACAAAGGATATTCACTAAATACATCGACGAAACAAATAAAAACAGTCTAATTTGTATACCAGTTCACAAAAGCAAAACTAGTGCAAGAGACACACCCTTCAAAAAACTCTGTCAATGAAGCAGAATATCTCCTGACAGCTTACACAACATCCTAAAAGACAAATTTACACACTCACACCTTCCCCCCACCATCTATCACCAATGACCAAACAATAATTTACAAAACAGTCATCAGAAAATATCTTAAAACAACAGAACAAGTATACAAGGACCTAGCAACAATTCGCCACAAAATTAAAAGACTCAAAGAAATCATAGCCTATACAGATGGTTCCTTAGATTCAAACCAAAACATGGGATTCAGATGGCACATAATCCAAGATCTGGAAATAAGCTTCCAAGGGAGAATAAACAAATTTCCATCATCTACAAGAGCAGAACTTGCAGTAATCTTCACACTTTTAACAACAGTACTAGCCAATAGCAAAATAACTATCTGTAGCGATAGCCAAGCAGCTCTAGGGGCGATCAACAAGGCACAATCTAACCCATCCAACTTAAGAATTTTGAGAAACAACAACATTATAAATTCGATAATTCATATCATAAAAACCCAAAAACTCAATATTTCTTGGAAAAAGATCAAAGCACACAGTAATGATAAACATAATAACAGAGTAGACTCCCTGGCAAAAGAAGCCACACTTATAGGAAAATCATCAGAAATCAGCTGCACGCTCATTAGAAACAATATATCGCAATGGACACAGGAATGGAATGGGCAAACCTTAAACAACACAATCACAATCTCAATCAAAAACTTAATCAGAACAAAACACATTCTAAATTGAAGAAACTTGAACCGCAACCTTAATACAACAGATTCTCCCTCCACATTAAACAACATAGCATGGGAAGCATCTCTCATTAATAGACAACTATCTAAACTTACAACAGGAATAACAAATCAAAATGACCACATAAGTAGATTATTCAGAGCAAGACTCTAGAACTTAGAACTCCCTACCAAGGACAAACTTCACAAAAGAGCAACAAACACATATACCAACAACTGATGCCTTAACTGCCAACAAGTTGAAACAAATACACATTGTATGCAATGCGAGGGAAACAGAACCAACATATATGAAGAACTACAACAAATCATAAACGAAGAAGTAAGCAGTAAAACCGACAAGCCTATCAAACACAATCTCAACAGAAATCTCAAAAAACAAGCAAACCTCTAGACCCAAGAAGTAAAAAATTATATAGCAAGAGGTGCCTAACAATAGAGATAATTAAAACTATTAAAAAATATACACTGACAGAACATCAAAAGGAAACTATAAGAAACATTACCAACAGATTCCTCAATACACTCCAAGAAAGATGGAACCACAGGTGCAACGAATTTGCAAAATGGAAAAGGGAACACAACATCACTCCGGGTGACAAGAAACTATGGAAAGCGGCAAACAAAAAAAAAATGCAAATAATAACATTATCCCAGGTATCAACACCATAATGAAATTCTCCAGCCACCACTGGATAAACTGGAACACAATTTATGCATTCAAAATTAAATTTTTATGGGACAGGTAGAGCCTTGGCAAATTAGTCAAGTATATACCAGTACTTGGCAATAAGCTGCACAGTAGGATTTCCTTTAGTGAGTTTAATTAGGTAGACTGAGTGATAAATTTGTATAAAATAAATTTGTACATACTTATCAATAAATACCTAATAAACAAGGTGTAAGCCACCTGTTTAAAAAAAAAATATGTACTTTTTAATAAATGCCTCAAAAATATTATTTTTTAATTAATATTGATTATTAAATATAAAAGCCATAATTAATCAAGTAAAATGCTATTTCAAAATTTTTTAATAGATATTTTAAAGACTTTTAGTTGGCTTAAGTTGCCAAATTTAGAGGTACAAATATCAAGCAAAATATAACTTCTTATATGTAAACCATTCAAGAATCTTTTTATTAATCTATGTATTAGTATTCAAATTATATAATCTTTTTAAAAATAGATTATATTATATCAACATATTGTGTAATAGAGTTTGCTATACTAAAGAAAATTTGGGCTTGTAAATATAAATTTGTCTAGAAGTCTTTCTTTATAAAACCTTTTTTGCTTTAATATGTTTTCAATTCATAATCATTAGAAAGGCCAAATGTTCTATTTTTATTTAGCTTAATTAAATTTGAATATGATATACTATATATAGAAAAATTAATAAACTTATTATAAAAAGTAAAGTTTATATAATTTGTCTTTTGTAAATAGTTAACTAGAGACATGTATTGAAAGACTTAAAAGTATTATCTATTGTATTATTAATTACATATCTATAAATAAATTATTTATTTATTTATTATAATTTTATTAAATTAATATTTTTTTAAAATATCATTTTAAATAGATATGAATATATAAATAAAGTTTGTAACTTAATAAGAATTGCACCTTTGCACCTTGCTTAGTATTTATACTTCTATATTTGGCAGCCTATAGCAATAAAGATTTCTGAAGTTTTTATTGAAAGATTTAAAAGTTGCATCTACTTGATTAATTGATTTCCAAATTTAATAATTTGTATTAATTAAAGAACTCTTGAAGTATTTACTAATAGGTGTTAATAAAATCATAGATATCATAATTGTATGAGTCAAAAATATGAAGTGATAACAAGTTTGGATAAAACTTAAGTTAACATATTATTATCTTTGCCCCAATTAAAAATTAAGGTTAAATAATTAAAAACTGGTGGCAAGATTTTTATACTTTTGAATTTCTACCAATATATGAATCTATTCTTGAAATATAAGTTAATATATCTGGTTAATCAAATTGCATCAATTAATTAGCAATAGTTAATAGACTGTTCATGTACAGAAAATGTAATCTTCAATTAATTAATAGAATCTGTGCAATTAAAAAAATATTATTTTGATATAATGATTAATTTAAATAAATTTTAATTATATATTAATAAAAATCTATTAAATAAACTTACAGTATATTAAATAAACTTATTTTTTATATTCTTATTAATATAAGATTTCAAAAAGTATTGAAGTAATATTAAGATAGTACTGATTTATAATAAATTTAATATATAGGTTGTGATCGACTCATATTCTTTTATAATAAATTTAAGTATTGAATTGGTATTAAAATGGTATCAAAATGAAATTATTAGGAAACCAATATTTAAATTTTTATTTTATTTTATTAATTATTTATTGAATTACAAATAAATTAAATTTTATTCAAAGACTTTCAGATGAACTGTATTTAGATCTGTCAATAGGATTAGATAGAAACCGTAAAAATAAACATCTGAAAATTGAATAAAAAAACGAATCCCGACAAAAAAACAAAAAAAAAAATCCAAAAACTCGAAAATAAAAACCGAAACCTCCAAAAAAAACTCCGTAACCTGAAAAAATAACCTGAAACTCACAAAAAAGTTTGAAAATTAATATCAGTTTGAAAAGCTTAATTCTTTTTGAATGCATGTTAGATCCATTGCTTTAGGTTGCATAAAATTTTTTTGTATGTAATAGAATAACGATAGAACAATGAGTGTCACGTACATTTCATTTTAATCGAGCAGTTAAAGTATTATACTAGTGCAACGTGACACTTATATCGAGAAAACGTTTATATGAGCTTTATTGGCTGTTATTTAGAAACTTTGTAAGTGCATAAATTTTTGGTGACACACACTATCGCCTCGTACGTAATATATATATTTTTTTGATCAACATTATGCGATATCGGGAAAACGTTTTAAAAAATAGTCTTATTGACATTTTTGGTTTGCCCTTCAGCCAAAATGCACATATAGCTGAAAGAGAAAACTTTGTAAATGTATGAATTTTGGTGATACATACACTATCATCCGTACGTAACAGAGTACGTAAGAGTCTTATATTTCCCATATTTGTATTGCACATTTTTGTACAAAAAGACCATATAATTACAAAAGAATGCGTACGAATTAGCTATTGACTCCAACCTTTTCCTCAAAATATTAAAGAATTTAAAATGAATGTATTCGACACACATTACAAAAAGGGTAAGGCCCATTTAAAAAATGCTAGAAAACAAGAATTCGAAGGTCACTCAAAGGGAGCGATAGATGGCTACCAAAATGCAATTAAAGAATTTAAGGCTCATGGATCCTCCTTATTTCATGACGTAAAAAGGCACTTAGCCGAAGCCTACTTCGAATGTGGTGACATCTACAAAAGTTTAAAAGAAATAAATAATGCGAATGCTTGCTATAAAGAAGCTCGAAATTATGACCCGAAGTATTGCGAAGAATTGGCCAAATCCTCAACACCAATAAAACCCTTGCAAGCAGAAAACACACCTATAAAAAACTCTTCTACTGGTTCAATTGTATCATCGACCCCCATAACGACACCAACCTTTTTACCAAAACTAGAGTTTTTTATCCAAGATCCTCTAGTAACATTCGAGTCACATCCGAAAATAAATGACATAAATGATATTAGAAGAACTCAGGATTTGGCTTATTATCTGCAACCTAATAATCATACTCAGGAACAAGCATCACAACTAAAAAAATTAGCTCACGAGGTTATCGAACTATTTGCACAGAGAAAATTCAAGAGAAATGAGATGATAAATGAAATTGTCGTCTTGGCATCCATTCCAGATAAAGAAATTTATGAAGAATTGTTGGAATTAAGTATTCAGGAAATTAAAAATTCAACATTACAACATTCCAAGCATTTGATTTGCTTAACTCAAATAATTCAAAACATGCCCAACTTAATTTTCGGAAAAGTTAGTACAGGGAATTTAGTGGCAATATTAGAAATATTACATAAACATCTAGAAGAACTGCACAAACAAGATAATGAGGTCGAACTCAGCGAATTATTACAAACGCTCTGTCCATTATTAGATTCCATGGTGCGGATAGGCGTTAAAGGTATCAATCGTGAGAAGCTGCATACGCCATTATACCAACAGCTTAAAGGGTTAACAGAAAACCCGACGTTAGCTTACCATGCTCACTACGCTTGCCAGGCATTGTTGTACATTCCAAGTGATGAAAAATTATGGCAAGAGGTTATGCGTCGAACTTTTAAAATTGCTAGTGGAACTTTTAACTTAGTTAATGCGGTTGGAAGCTTAGACCCAAGTAAATTACTGGATACCTTTAAAGATTTCAGTGAAGCATTTGAAGGTTTTGATAAGATTGCAAATAGCATTCGAGAATTAGTCGAGACAGTTCAAACGTTAAGAGAAGGGGCAGAAGGCATTTGTCAAGGAATAGGATTTGAACAGACAAGACAGTGGTATTTAGCTCTACGATTTGTTGATATTTTCATTCAACAGAACCATTTGGTAAAACTCAAGCAGTTTGTGAGTCAGTTTGTGAGTCAGAGTCCTTATAGTAAGAACAAGTGGTTTTTAATAGGCCTATGTCAACGCTTAGGACAGCTTGCCTGCATACAACGGGACTTAAAGATACAACAAGATGCGATTGAATTTTTAGATGATGTTTATCAAAACAAAATCCAATGGGGACAAAATTCGGAAGTTAAAAATTACGCCGAAGCGATTATTAGTAACGTAGCGTCTGGTAAAAGTGCATCCAATTCCTCCATACACGAGAAGTCCGATTTGTTGATTGAAGCTCGTCTTAAATTATCTCAAAATTTAGTGTCAAATGTCTCAGAACCGCTAGTAGAGTTAAAAAAAATTAGAAATGAATATTTAGACGAACTTGAACAAGACGAAGAGATTAAAAACGCATTAGGTTTATATGTGCCACCAAAAGGAAAGTCGACCCTAAATGCTACGAGCTCTTTTGACTTAAAGGACGAGGTGGGCGCTTTCTTAACTTCAGAAAAAAAGGTTCTGCTGCTCCTAGGTGAAGCTGGAGCGGGAAAGTCTACTTTTAATCGTTACCTCGCTCAATGTCTTTGGAAGGATTATTCGTTAAAAACCGAGTCAGATAATAAACTTATTCCTTTATTTATTTCACTTCCAACTATAGAAAATCCTAATGCTAAAATAATTCAAAAATATTTAAAAGAGTTGCAATTTTCTGAGGAAATTATCGATAACTTAAGACAAAAATGCAAATTCGTGTTTATCTTTGATGGATATGATGAAATCAAAGACCGTCAATTAAATTTTTATGATAAAAACAAACTTTATGAATGGAAAGAAGCAAAAATTATTATTAGTTGTCGGCCGGAGTATTTAAGTGCAAATTACAAATCCAAATTTACACCGCGTGGAAATTCTAATTCTTTCCAAGAAATATGGCTATCACCTTTTTCTGGAGAGCAAATTCGAGAATATACCAGAAAGTACGTCGAAAAACAAAAGAACAAGATATGGGATGCGCAAAAATATGAAGATATTTTTAGGCGTGTTCCTAATTTAGATCAGCTATTGAGTAATCCCTTTATATTAAAGATTGCCATTCAAGTCGTACCGGACTTGGAGCATGAGAACTCGGCAAAAAATATGACACGTTTGATCTTATATAATAAGTTTGTGGAAAAATGGTTCATGCGATCCCAAGACCGTCTGCGTCTCATCCAGTTAGATGATGATGAAAATAAGGCTTTTAAAAAATTAGATGAGAATGATTTTACGAGACATTGTATGCGGTTTAACAAAGATTTGGTGGTTGAAATGTTTAAGGCTAAGGAAGTAGTAGTAACGTATTCAGTCGCAGATAACACAAAAGCTCAGACCGATTGGCGTGCTAAATTCTTTGGATATGGAGAGGCGGAGACACGTCTTTTACGTTACAACTCTCCTTTAAGTCGCAATGGTGACCAATATAAATTTATTCACAAATCTTTATTCGAATATTTTGTTGCTCGATCAATATATGAGGCAATTTGCAAAGATGAATCCACACTATTTGAAGAAATTTCAATACTTGGTGATCCTGGAGTTGTTCGCTTTCTAATAGAATATGTACAAAACAATAGAGATTCAAAAGATGCTAATAAGTTCAAAGAGAATCTCTTCAACTTTATCGAGAAATCAAAAAAAGACACCAATTTCGAAATCGCTGCAGCAAATGCAATCACAATTTTAAATAAAGCTGGAATGTCATTTAGTGGAAAGAATTTAAATGGCACTCATATTGCCGGTGCAGATTTAAGTTGCGGTTTGTTTCATTATACTCAATTTAAAGGTGCAAATTTAATTAATGTTAATTTCAAGGGGGCATGGTTACAATATGCGGATTTTAGTGAAGCTAATATGACAGGCGTGAAATTCGGTGAATTTCCTTTTTTAAATCTTGATAGTGAGTGCTATTGCTGCTGCTATTCCCTAGACGGACGTTCTCTTGCCGTTGCTAGTGGAAAAAAAATTTACCTTTACAATGTCCAAACGTTAGAAAAGATACATACTCTCGAAGGACATACTGATGTCGTTAGAAGTGTGACCTTCTCACCTGATGGTACTCAACTGGCATCGTGCAGCGAAGACAAGACGGTGCGTCTGTGGTCGATTGAGAATTTAGATCTGAATCCACGCATTCTAGAAGGACATACAGATTTCGTTTGGAGTGTGACCTTCTCACCTGATGGCATCCAACTGGCATCGTGCAGCTCAGACAAGACTGTGCGTCTGTGGTCGATCGAGAATCTAGATCTGAATTCACGCATTCTAGAAGGTCATACAAATTTCGTTTGGAGTGTGACCTTCTCACCTGATGGCACCCAACTGGCATCGTGCAGCGATGACAAGACGGTGCATCTGTGGTCTACGGTATCTGGTAATTACGTAGCTATTATATACTTTCCTGGAGCGGTTATTAGTCTTGATTGGATGAACACAAAAGCGGGTGATCTTTTATTAACGGGTGGTGATGATAAAGTTATTCGTTTGTGGTGTGTAAAAAAAATAGATTATCAAACGTCGCAAGTCGCTTTACATTGGACTTCACATCAAAATATATTATGGATTTCTAAAGCATATATTCAAAACGTGAAAGGCTTGGATTCAATGAATATACGCCTTTTAAGGCAAAGAGGCGCCACTGAAGACTCGAAAGTTTAACAAAAACGACCAAGCTTAAGTCGAAATTATTAGCAGTCTTATTGTGATACTCTGACTAGCGCTTTATTGTGTTGTTAAATTTATTATAAATAAATATTATAATTATATTATACAAACCATTACTTAATAAGAATGATTTATATGTATCGTAACTTCGAACAAGACAAGTAATCACGGAATTTTTACGATCGCCTCAGTTATAAAGCGCACATGAACGCGTCCATTAGACGGGCGGGTTAATGTATTATTGGATTACATAATAGGATTTCGCAAAAATATTATGTCGAATACTTTTCTTCCCTCCCCGCTTTATTCCCTTTTGTCCCTTATTTTTTTTTTATGCCGCACCACCGCCCTTTTATAAATGTAACAGGCCTACCACAATGCCATTTAATTTATGTTTATTATGCCTGCTTCCCATATAAATAACTAGAAAGCAAACGAGCAAATTTTTTACAGGCGGAAAATCGAACATTTTATTTTGGGAGTTTTAAGGCTTTAGAGGAGGGAAAGGATATTTTATAGTAGCCAACCAAACAATAAAATCAAAAAACCATGAAAAAAAAATATTATCTTAAATTATGATGGGCCCTATCATAAAATAACATAATAACGATTAAACTGGTTATCGAATATGCTTGGAGAAAGGGAAAAGGTTTCTCTTTCTATATGATTTGGTTGGATCTGGAACGCGTTAGTTCGTTGTTTACTTTTAAAATTCGCGTATTAACACGATCTTTAATAAGAAAACAAACATGGTTTGTCATTTTGATTTGTAATTTATTTACGTGATATACAGTACACAGACATGTTACGAAATTTGATTGGATATTAGCTTTTGAGACGATTTTGCTCTAGCTGGTTCTGAATGCTTGCTAACCTTCTTTCAACCAAAATTTTGTATTTTATTGAATAATCAAGCAACGCGATGAGTTTATTATTTGAGGTTTAAAATTCATTTAATAACTGTAAGAATACAGTGGTTTTTCTCTTTTATATTGGTATTATCCTATACAATGCTAACTCTAATCTTGTCCTACAAGCAAACCGGTCAGAATTACCGCGTCAAGACCATGACACAAAGGGACACCGTAAAATATTTACAAACAAAATGAAAAAAGCGCAGGAGGCTTTACAGAAGCGGAGAAAAAGAGAAGAGGAGATGTTCATCTTGTATTACTTTTTTTTTTTTCGAGTTTTTTTTCTTGGTATTTTTTATTAAATACAATTTTTTCTTTAGTGCATTAAAAAAGTCTATAGATATTGGCGGCTACCGAATATTTTGATGGGTTATCTTTAAGATCAGGAACAAAAGAGACTCGAGAGACATACGAATAGATCTTAGCATTCATTCATAAAATCCTCGGTGATCAGGCTCAAGATATAATGTTAAGTGCTGCAGACGACATTCTGAAATTTCACCACCATTCATGGTATCCTCTGGATGATAATATGTTATTTTATAATTTACTAGCTGCGCAAACCTGTCTAGTGCAAAGATACTATGACCATTTCAATATTTTTTTCTTGTCAAAATATATGATAAATTTAGAGTTGTAATATTAAATAAAAAGGAAAAAGACGAATTTAGAAAATATGAAGTTAATTCTGAGGAAGATGGCGATGAAGGTGGTGTGGAAGCATTGGCAAGTGTATTGGGTGTTGGTCAAGTTGAGGGTGAAGAATATAAAGAGTTTCATTTAGGTGAAGAAAAAGAAGGGTTCAAAACCACTATTGATCCAAATATCATCAAATAAAAAAAGGTCACTTACTGGTATACAGGCTTTATAAAAATTATTTTCGCATGATATTGATGCCTTCTAACTTCAACTTTTAATACAAATTGCTATCCAGATTAGGGATTGGATTCGTCTATTCGATTATTTAATCAAATAAAGATCTACAAATAATTTATTATTCGATTAAACTATTTAATTATTTGATTAATTCAATTTATTATTTGAGATGTATAAAAATATATTTATTTAGTTATTAAATTACAATTCTAAGAAAATATTACTAACTAAGCTATTATTTCTTTTTAAAAAAAGAATTTGCTCAAATACATGTGGTTTAAGATTAGTACACCTCATTGTTATTATGTTTCCTGCATTTGAAAATAACTGTTCACTAGGTGCTGATATGGCAGATATTGAAAGATATTTACGTGCAAGTTTTGAAATATTTGAAAATCTTTCTTGATTATTAACCCACCAAAAAAAAGGATCAGAAGTTTGAGAAATTTCTGGTTGAGCAAGATAATCAGTTATTTCATCAGTTTGTAAATAATGTGATCAAAACATTCGTATAATAAGTGAATTTTCTTTTTTAAGTAATTGTTGAAAATTGTTACTAAGATCTAAGTATGAATTTGTAACTAAATTTTTTAATATATTGATTGTTTCTTTTCTTTTTGAATCAGAAATAAAATTAAGTAATTTGCAATGAGAATCTAGTAATGCAGTCATAAGATCAATTTCTGAAGAAATAGAATAATAATAAAATAAACTTATATATAATGTATTTTTAATTCAATATAAAAGCCCTTCGCAATATTGAGATATATTAATAGAAATTTTGCAAGATCCAATAATAATTGTTTTATCTATTTCTTTCATTATATCTTCATAATTAATATCATTATCAAATATAGTTATATTTGTTATAAAATTAATAGATTCTATATTATTTGTATTTGATTTAAGATTATTAATTAATACTAGGTGATGGACCTGTCATTAAATGACAGGTTAGGTTTTATATTATAATAAAAATTTACTATCTATTTTGATTATTAAATTGACTTTTATAATATTATTCTATTATATAAAAAAGAATCGATATATAATAATTGTAATTTTACATAATTTATTATATTATTATTTATTTTATAACAATAATAATAATTAATTAAAAAACAGTTGTATATTTATAAAAAAAAAAAAACTCTTTCCCACTCCCCCTTCTACGCTTGAAAATTTCCTTTTTAGGAAATTTTTGAGTTGTTTATTTTTTCTTCGCTCTTCCCCTTCCCCTCTCCCTTACTTCCCCTTTCCCATATCCTTTTACTTCCCCCTTTCTATTTCTTACCCCTCTCTTCTATAAACTTCTTTATATAAAGCTTACCCCTCCCCTTTCGTTTTCCCCTTCCCTGCCGAAGTTAGGTTTTTCCTTCTTCCTGAAGGTTTTCTTTCTAGGCCTCTCTTTCTTTTATAAAAACTCGCCTC